>JANAVB010029215.1:14581108-14628608 GCA_029216955.1 Iris pallida | reverse complement strand
TGATTCACCCTTTCCATAACCGATTTGAAATCTGCACAGTCAGCGTAGCCCTCCATGCGGTAGCAGCAGCAGCAGCCTAGCCGCATGGACCGCTTGGGCCGCATGGACCGCATGTGCCGCATGAGCCGCATGTGCCGCATGAGCCGCATGGACCGCATGCACCGCATGAGCCGCATGAGCCGTATGGACCGCATGGACCGCATGAGCCGCATGAGCCGCATGGACCGCATGGACCGCATGGACCGCATGAGCCGCTTGGCCGCATGAGGCCGCATATGAGCCACATGCCGCATAAGACCGCATGGCCGCATATGAGCCGCATAAAGACAGCATGACTGCTGACGTGCTAAGTGCAAAGTGCGCCAACAAAATGCCACATTACGCCTCATGAGCCCATGAGCCCGAGTCCGAGTCCGAGTCCGAGTCCGAGTCGCTAAGCCCCTTTGGGGCTTAGCTCCAAATGGAATTAATCCAAGAGAATGACAAAAGCATTAATGCTTAATCCTTGGAGCCTTATTCTTACCTCCTAGTAAAATCACCCACATGGTTCCCTCCTTAGGGTCACCACCCCATGTGCATCTCTCAACAACACACCCAAGTATATATGTTGAGATAACTCATGGTGCTTTTCCAATGTGGGACTAAAATTTTACAAGGCATGTTGAGAGCAAGCTCTCTCCATGTAAATAAAGCACCAACAATCCCCCACATATCACAACATATATATGTGTCCAGGGTTGAGCGTTCCCCACAGTAACTGTCCATTTTGCATTAGGATAGATGTCGCTGACGACTTGAATCTTCCCGCATGGGTTAAATAACAATATGATACAAGAATGGACTACGCCTTGAATTCTACACCACAATTATAATTCTTCCCACTCACAAAGTGTAGTTACGTGTGCTTCTGGCTGCACATTAAAGGCCCTGTGCCAGCCTGGTTTCAGTGTATAATTTTGGGCGTCTACAAGTTTACCCTCAAGAGACGGCCTGATATCTCTTTTCATACACTATAGGTGAGTTCTTTATTAAAGAGATATGGCATGAAGCCTTGCGCTTCCTTGCGGTGCTACGCCGCTATGACATGGCCTGAAGCCGAGGCATTACCCCTACCTGGGAACCTCATCGTAGTGTCATACTACTGTAGCATGAGGTCACAAGCCTCTTTGTAGTGCCAAACTACCCAGCATGAAGCCTAAGGCTTCCTTGCGGTGTTACGCCGCAACGACATGGCTTGCAATGCCGAGGCTTTACCCCTACCTGGGTACCTCATCGTGGTGTCGTACCACTGTAACATGGGGCCATCCTCCCCTTTGTAGTGCTGTCTACAACTCTTTAATTACGTCATACAGCATTAGGCTACCTGCCTATTTGCGGTGCTACGCCGCTATGACTTGGCTTGCAAAGCCGAGGCATTACCCCTACCTGGGAACCTCATGGTGGAGTCATCCCACTGTAGCATGGAGTTTCACTCCTTGTAGTGCTGCTCTACCGTGCTTCCTGTAAAGCACACCAGACATTCACTCTGCCTGACAACTCATTAAGGCGTTTAAGCCAACCTTCCACAGGATCTGTTTTTCTGCAGAAAAATACATAGTAGACAACAGTGGTTATGGGTCCGTATCCCTTCCATGTTCCAGAGAACAAGTACCCACTGTTACCTGATAGTTTCCCAGTCAGTGATCCTCCTTTGAACCAAAAGTTAGATGCCTAGTAGATTTCTCTTTGAACTAATAGCATAAAACTTTATGGTAGGATTACAAAGACACACTATCAGAATGACTTCAAGCCCATTTTACAAGCTGTGTCCTCGACCAACTGGCGCTTGAGGCCCTTTGTGAACGGATCTGTCAGGTTCTCCTGACTCCGAACATCAACCACTGCAATTACACCTCTTTTGATAAGATCGTGTACTGCCCTGTGCTTCAACCGTACAGTCCTCTTCTTCCCGTTGAAGAGGTCATTTGATGCCACCGCCGTAGTCGTCTGGTTGTCACAGTATATCGGTATCGCCGGTATCTGAGCCCCAACCACTGGAAGATCATATATGAGCTCCCGAAGCCATTCTGCTTCATCTGCTGCAGTTTCAAGTGCATAGAATTTAGATTCCATGGAGGAACGAGAGAGTATAGTCTGCTTCTTCGACTTCCACGATATAGCAGCTCCACCCAAAGAAAAGACATATCCACCTGTGGATCTCTCGCTTTCCACCTCTGAACACCAGCTAGCATCACTTAATCCTTCCACTACTGTCGGATACCCGTTGTAGTGCAGTACATATGTCTGAGTTTTCTTGAGATATCTCATCACCCGCTTCACAGCTTTCCAGTGCTCAACCCCTGGGTTGCTTGTGAACCAACTCAGCATTCCCGCGGCGAAAGCTATGTCAGGCCTTGTGGCAGTGGTTGCGTACATCAAACTTCCGATAATGCTAGAATACTCCAGCTGCCTGACGCTTTCCCTCGAGTTTGGCTTCAGCTTCTGATCACACCTGTATGGCGTATCGATCCCTGGAAGATCCTTATACCCATAGCGTGTGAGCATCTTCTCAATATAGTGAGATTGTGACAGCGCTACTCCAGTGTCTGTCCGGATGATCTTTATGCCCAAGATGACATCTGCATCCCCCAAGTCCTTCATACTGAACTTGGTTGAGAGGAACTTCTTTGTCTCTGTGACACAGCCTATATCCGTACCTAGGATTAGCATGTCGTCCACGTACAGACAAACGATGACTCCTCTTCCATCAGCGAACTTTGTGTAAACACATTTGTCCGTCTCGCTGACTCTGTAGCCGTTTGACCTAATAACTTTATCAAACTTCTCATGCCACATCTTGGGAGCTTTCTTCAAACCATATAATGATTTTACCAACTTGCAGACTTTGTCTTCAAGACCTTTGACGACAAATCCATCTGGCTGTTGCATGTAAATCTCTTCGGTCAGCTCCCCATTCAGGAACGCTGTCTTTACATCCATCTGATGTATCACCAACTTATGTATAGCTGCTAGAGCGATTAACATCCTGATGGTGGTCATCCGAGCTACTGGAGCGTACGTGTCGAAGTAGTCTATCCCCTGTTTCTGAGAAAATCCCTTGGCGACCAGCCTGGCCTTGAACTTGTCAATAGTTCCATCTGCCTTCATCTTCTTCTTGAAGATCCATTTACATCCAATAGGCCTTTCTCCTTCAGGTAGATCTACCAACACCCATGTGTTATTAGAGGTGATAGAGTTAAACTCGTCATTCACTGCCTCCTTCCAAAAGATAGCATCTCTGGTCTTCATCGCCTCATCATAGGTAAGCGGATCTGCTTCTACATGATAGGTGACGAAGTCATCTCCGAAGTCTTTCGGTCTCCTCGCTCGCTTAGCTGACGGCTCTGCGAGTTCTGGTACAAGAGTTGTTTCATCAAAAACAGCTTCTTCTTGGACTACTGGCTCATATGAGATTTCAGTCTCATTTGCACCTACATCATTTTCCGGAATGTCCGAAAGAACAATGTTTTTGTCTTTTGCAAACTTGTCTTCAAAGTATTCAGCATCGCGAGATTCGATGATATGATTTAACTCAATATCAAGAAATCTCCGAGCATCACTCTTCTCGGCATACCCCAAGAAGATCGCCTTCGTAGTCCTTGTCCCTAGCTTCTGAATCTTCAGATCTGGGAGTTTCACATACGCCAGACACCCCCACACTCGAATGACATTCAAGTTTGGTCTGACTTTGAACCAGAGTTCATGAGGAGTTACGTCCGAAGTTGCATGTGGCACTCTATTAAGAATAAAAGTGGCCGTCAATACAGCTTCTCCCCAATAGCATTTAGGAAGACCCGCGGTTAGCAGCATAGAGTTCATCATTTCTGTTAATGTCCGGTTCTTCCTCTCTGCTACTCCGTTGGATTGAGAAGAATATGGAGCAGTAGTCTCGCATATGATTCTATGTTCTTTGCAGAACGATGCGAATTCATGAGACCTGTACTCTCCACCTCGATCACTTCTCAGCCTCTTGAGTTGTTGTCCAGTCTGCCGTTCAGCCTCGGCCCTGAACTCTCTGAACTTCTCGAAAGCTTCGTCTTTGGACTTGAGCAAGTAGACGAACGCGTATTTTGAGAAGTCGTCGATGAAGGTTATGAAATACTTCATCCCGGCCTTCGTAGAGAAATGTTTGAAGTCACAGATATCGGAGTGCACCAACTCCAGAAGATCTGTGCTTCGATTGACCCAATGAAAGGGTTTCCTTGTGATCTTCGTCTGAGCACACACTTCACACTTCTCCACCTTACCCCCACATTTGGAGATAAGTCCTAGACTAGACATTTTGTTGATTCTTTTACTATGAACATGTCCTAGTCTCTTATGCCACAACTCAAGAGAATAATCAGAAAATACAACTGCATTAATCTCATCAAACTGGTTGACAAGCTGAATTTTAAACATTCCTTCGGTTTGATAAGCCTTCCCGAAGTATGTTCCTTTCTTGGACATAACCATCTGACCAGTGTTGATGTCCATCCTCAAGCCTGCGTTGCAGAGCAGGCTCCCAGAGATTAGGTTCTTGGCAATCGCAGGAACATGCTTCACTCCTTGAAGCGTCAGAGTGTTCCTAGAAGTGAGTTTCAGCTCCACAGTCCCAATCCCCAGTACTTCAGCTTGGGCCTGGTTCGCCATGACAACTTTCTCAGATGTCGGCTGGTACGTGGCGAACCATTCCTTGTCAGAACAGACATGGCAAATCGCACCAGTGTCTATCCACCAGTCAGAGTCAACCCCCACAGTTGTGACCTGTCCGATCATAGCAACAATGTTAGAAACCAATGAAACCTTATTAGGCTCACCTTTCTCTGATTGTTTAGGTTTAGATCTGCATTCACTCTTGTAGTGGCCTTTCTTGCCACAATTGTAACAAGTCACGTGGGACTTAGTCTTCTGTTGCTTGAATGAAGGACCCTTCACTTTCAGATTAGTGAAGTCCTTCTTCTTGGGATGAGGAGCCGCCTGCTTCCCCTTGGAATCTCTCGTCTGCACAAGATTGGCTTTAGCCAACTGTTTGGACAGAGTGTCCACCTTCTGTTGAGAACGCATCTCGTCCTCAACATGGATCTCTTGAAGTAGATCTCCCAAGCTAATGTCTAGCTTCTTTCTGTGCATCCTTGCATAGAAGGTACTCCATCCTGCAGGAAGTTTTGAGATGATCCCTCCGACGACAAACTTGTCGGAAAAGGGCATCTCTTCGTCTTCCAGTTTCTGACGCAGCTTCAGAAATTCCTTCACCTGTGGCAGCATGGACTTTTCATCCTCAAAGAGCAATTTGTGATATTTTTTCAACCACAAACATTTTGCTCCTGTTCTTATCTTCTTCCTACAGATTTTCCACAGATTCCCATATGTCTCTGGCAAGTTCCTTCTTTGAGTAGGATTCTGCCAGGGAGTCCTCCATAGCATTCAGGATAAGAAGCCTGCAGATGCTATTTTCCCTTCTTCACTTGGCCTGGAGTTTGGTAGCCGCATTGATGGCGGCAGTAGATCCAGTGTCTGGAACAGAGGGTTCTTCCTCCAACAGAACATGATCAACGTCTTTCAGTTGGAGAGTTAGGTACACCTTTCTCTTCCAGACTTGATAGTGCTCTCCATCGAACTTTTCCAACTTGCAGAAGTCCAATTGGAGGAGCGAAGCATTAATGTTTTCCATCTATACGGATCTTGCTTTGAGATTGTTATTCCCGGGGCTTGATCAAAGATGAAAAAACAAATGCAATCGAGATCTGAGATGTCACACAAAAACTTTGCAGTGATCAAACTCAAGATCTACGATGGTACAATAAATCAAAGAGCCAAATTACAATCTGAAGGAGGAAAAAAGAGAAGAGAAGATCTCTCGTTCTTCCTTGCAAACGTGTTGCAATTGGGACAGAACGAGTTACAATAAAACTAGAGAGAGATGAGAAGAAGAACAATGCTGGGGTATCAAAACACCGTTGCTCAAAGCAAGATTCGCCCCACACGATCTGCTTCCAGGAACCAGCAAGTTGAAGAACTTGTGGAACGCTCGAAGTCACCTCTGTTCAGACTCCTCGGATGGACTTACAATGGCGGCAGCAACTCTCTCTCTCTTTCTCCTTTTCTAACTTGTAATTTCGTAGTCCCCACAAAGGAGGCCAGAAGAGAGTATTTATAGAGAGAGGGTGGAAACCCTAGCCGCCTCTTCAGTTATGGAAAGATTGAATCAAATCACAAAAAGATAGCAACGAATTAATTCTAATCCCACAAAGATAGGAACTGAATTAATTCAAATCCCACAAAGATAGTAACGAAATTAATTCAAATCCCACAAAGATAGGATCTGAATTAATCGCATTGATTCACCCTTTCCATAACCGATTTGAAATCTGCACAGTCAGCGTAGCCCTCCATGCGGTAGCAGCAGCAGCAGCCTAGCCGCATGGACCGCTTGGGCCGCATGGACCACATGTGCCGCATGGTGCGCCAACAAAACGCCACATTACGCCTCATGAGCCCATGAGCCCGAGTCCGAGTCCGAGTCGCTAAGCCCCTTTGGGGCTTAGCTCCAAATGGAATTAATCCAAGAGAATGACAAAAGCATTAATGCTTAATCCTTGGAGCCTTATTCTTACCTCCTAGTAAAATCACCCACATGGTTCCCTCCTTAGGGTCACCACCCCATGTGCATCTCTCAACAACACACCCAAGTATATATGTTGAGATAACTCATGGTGCTTTTCCAATGTGGGACTAAAATTTTACAAGGCATGTTGAGAGCAAGCTCTCTCCATGTAAATAAAACACCAACATTAGATCCTACCATCGTATCAAAACACAATGGTATGTTCCTTTTGTGAAAGATTCCTCTAAGTTAGCTAATAGGGTTTGAGAATTTAACAAGTCTCTATCTAAATATGTACCTCTATAACAACCTTAACTACCCAACAATCGAATTAAATAAGGGACTCCTAGTCCTAGTTATTCTCCAAAAATTTTTAATCCTAATTGTGAATGAGCATCCTACTTCCTAGTCGCAGGCTCACAGTAGTACTACTATTATGGTACTACCACGAGTTCGCACATTTTGTGAAGAGTGACCTGCATGGGCCACCATAAAAACTTGTCACGACCCGCTCTCACTTTTCAGGATACGAGTGCCTGTCCAAGCCAGCCTACGCCACAGTGTCGGCTGTAGAACATTTTTAGCCACAATACTCAAAAATTACAACTAAATTCTTATTCATAAAATTAAACTAAATTACAATATCCAAAGATTTACATTTGATGCAAAGTACAATGTCTTACAATTTATAAAGAACAACTGAATAAAACTCAACTATCTAACTAATCTATAGGTTTTGGCTTTCGAGTCTCTATCTCCCCCCGTACGGTCCATAGCACAAAAGTAGGAAGCACGTCATCCTCACCTATATCAACGATCTAGTCAGGAAACGAACGAGTACATTCTAACAGCAGTTCCAATAATTTGACAAAATCTATAAAACAGTAAATAATACTGAAGTATATGATGAGTGGGTCAACAGAGAATCTTGGCAAGAGACATGTGAGTAAAAACATGAGAGCATGGAATTCAAGAAAATGATGTAACTATAATAAATGACTGAAACAGGAACTGTAATATAGCAAGACTACCTCTAACTAGTGTGTTGAAATACACTTTTGGCATGTAAATGACTAAGGGGTAAATCTGGCACCCCGCACGTGAATTATGCGACTGCTATCAGACACGATCAGACATTTTAGGATGTTTCGGGATATATTTATATGTCTACTAATGTATTTTCTCACCCGACTAGTACTCATGGATTCAACAAGTCACGAACAGGGTAAACATGCAAGTCACAAAAAATAACATATAAAAAATCCATAACTACTCTCTCGTGTACAATCGTGTCGAAAATCAACCGAATATCAATGTAAAACACTACTAAATACATGAATCATAGATATGATCAAATTTGAAAATTATCAGAAATGTACTCGCCTGAGGTCCTTAGCTGATGAAACCGATAATACTGTTGCGTCCAGAATAGTCTGATTGGCTAGGGTCGATGTGGATTGACAAAAAAATAGAAGTACGATTAGATTGGTTATGATCACGATTAATCTAAGAGAAAACTGTTTAAGAAACACAATTCCTAATTAGAAAGTATCTATATCTTTATATTTATTTGAAAGATGTTTAGAAACTATTTATAAACTTTACTTTTGGAAAAACCCTTTAAGAAAATACTATATAATTTTATTTTTAAGGATGCTTATTAATAAACTCTGAAATACTTCTAATGTACAAGTAGTTATACCTAAAAGTCTACTAACAATAAAAATTTAATGAATCTAAAGCCCAAAATAAAATCCCTAAATCCACTAAAACAAAATAACTAAATCAATAAACTAATTTTTGTCAAATATGAAATATAGTTTAATTTGATAGAAAAATATTATGATAATATCTTTAATATACTTTAGTATAAAGCCCATGGTAATAATCCAGTCCAAAGTATTTAAATTACATAGATGTTTAAGGTCCATTAACAAGCCCAAATGAGTGATAATCCCTAAACTTACCAAAGTCCCCTTTAAGTCCTTATATTAAATACCACAAAATAACTAATAACCATAATAATAACAAAATAATATATTAATAATATTATTAATACAAGTATTGATATATAATATTTAACTACATATATATATATATATATATATATATATATATATATATATATATATATATATATATATATATATATATATATACATATATATATATATATATATATATAAAATATATATATATATATATATATATATATATATATACATGTAAAAATATATATATATATATACATGTATTTATATTAATACCTGCATATATATCATCCAGCCCAAACAGATATTATAGAGTCCAAAATACATATTTATACAAGTCAAGTACCCAAATCCCAGTCCAAATAAATAAAATAAAAACTAAAATAAACACAAAAGACCACAGGCCCAAAAGCTCGCAACTCGGCCAACTAACAACCGAAACTCCATAACCCTTCTCCTTCCCCCTTTTTCTTCCTGGGTTCTATACATAGAAGAGAAACAAAGGAAATTGAAGAAAGAAGAGAAGGGAGCGGGCGTGAGAGTATAGAGAGAAATCGGAGGGCAGAGAGACTTACAAGGAGAGGGGGATGGTCGAGTTTCACCGGAAAGGGCTTCGACCCAAGGTGGAGGCAGCAGTGGCGCTAGGAGGGAGCGCACGGTTACGGCGGAACGCGGCCTTGGCATCGACTCTGGAAGCGGAGGCAACGTGGCGCCGGCGTGAGGACTCCTATGGATGCATGACGGGGGACTGGTCAGCAGTTGCTCGGCTCGACAGAACCGACACGGACGCACGATCGCCGGACAATATGGTGGCGACGGGTCTGGTCGCTGGGCGGATCTGGGCTGTGGTCGTGGTGCTGGATGCGCGGGCACGGCTCGTGGCGCTGGATGCGCGGGCACAGCTCGGCCCCCCTAAAATTTTACTATGATTTTTTTAGATTTGTTTTATGATGGTATTTGTGCGTCGAGTGCGAATACGAAAATAATTTGACATTTATATTTTTTACATAAAAAGTTTTACTGTAGGTTTGGTAACTATAGAAATAAATATTTTTATTTTCGAGTTACATATGCAGTAAATATTTTGTTTATAGATATTTTCCGCCAAACGTTAGTCGAATGTTTTATTTAATTCCATTATTATAAAAATGTTTTTTAGTTATACAAGTATAAGAAATAAATAATATTTTCTTTATAAATAATATGTACTACTTGGAAAATGTTTTATATTACTGCATCCGGGCTGCGAGTATATGAAATTTAATTTATGTAGATATTTTGAATCTTTGAATTTTTATTCTATCTTAATTTAAATAAATAAATAAAGTATTTTAAAACTATTTCCTATTAATATATAAATATTTATTATGATTTTCAAAATTAATTATTATTACTATTATTTATTATTAAGATATTTCAAAATTTACGGATTAATGTAAATTATTTATAGTAATTTAAATTTAGATTTAATTTATTGATTTTATTCTTAAATAGTTTTACTTATAGATAAGATTTAGCTAGATACAAATTTGGATTTATAATTGGATTTGATTGGTTTTCAATGGATTTGAATTATCAAAAGGGGTTTTAAATTTTTCCTAGTTCATATCCAACTAGGAGTTCCACCCCCTATATAGGGGAGACTCCCTATCGTTTCCTCCACAATTGTCTCCAAAAATATTTTTTCACCAAAGTGTCGTGCATCGTGTCTGTGTCACCTTTTTTTCTTTCACTATATTTCTATTACAATTACAATTCTTCCCGACCTCGTGTACGACAAACCCGGACACAAATCCAGAATACAGACCCCCCTCTCGTGTCGTACACATCCTGATACGATCATCTAAACCTAACCCTTTCCCCTCATACTGCTCGAACCCTGCCGTACCGCCTCCATCGCAACCCTGGACACCACCACACTCCTCTTCCAGCACCTCCCTGTCGTCCTCCGGCCAACCCCCGTTCCTCCGCGCCATCGGCGATACCACCACCACCACTGCAACCATCCCACACCCCCACAACCACCGTGAACTCGCTGCCGCAGCAGCCCAGCCAAAAACCCCATATTCTTTCCGTCGAGCCACCAGTCTCCGGCCACCCAAACCTCCAGTCACCCGACCTCCGGCCAAAACCCCACTGGCAACCACCATTCAAAAACCACCGTTACCAACACAATCACCTCCTCGGCACTGCCCTACGACCACTGCCACCTACTACGACTTCCCCAAACATTGTAGCAGCCCTCAACTCCGATCATCATACTCTGTCGCCAGCGCCCACTAGCAGGCGACACATCAAACCACTGTTGTAGCCTTAAAAAATGACATATAGAAAGAAACCCTCACCGATTTTGGCCGCCAGCCGATCCTTCTCTCCTGCCGTCACCGCGTCCACCGCCTCCGGCGTTTTCATTGGACTCGACCTCATCCTCCGCTAACGACCTCTCTTTTGCCACCGTGACCAGGTAGTGCCAGTGGATGCCAGATCCGCACTCGAGCGTCTCCAAGGAGAGCGTCTGCCGCTGCGTTGGTCTTTCGCGGTCAAATCCACCTCCGTGCGGGTCCTCCAAGCTCTTGCAGCGCCACCACCTTCTTCCTCCGCCGTGCGCGCTCAGTCGTGCCGCTGGAACCACTGCTGGGACTCCCTCTCTCTCCGCTATTCCCCCGAACTTCCTTCCTCTCACCTTCATAAATTCGCTCAGCTCTCCACTCTTTCTTCCTCCCGCTTACTTCAGTTTTGCTCTCTTGTACAACGAGAAGAGAGGACCACAGTTATGTTAAAAAAATTTGATTTTATTATTATTATTATTATTATTATTATTATTATTATTATTATTATTATTATTATTATTATTGCTGTTGTTGTTTTCTTAATTGGGTTATTTTATTTTTATTTATATTATCAAGATCTTTGTTATACAGTATGTAATGGAGATTTGATAAATGCTTTAAAATATTATTATTAAATTATTATTGTTGTTGTATTATTAGTACCAATTATTATTCAAATTGCTTTATTAACTAAAATAGATAATTTCTTAAAAAACTAATTTTGTAACCAAATATTATGGGCTATGATTTATTACTGTGAAATTTTTATCTATTTAAAGTAAAATTATTTGATAAAATTATAGTTTTACAAAATATCGATTTTAGACTTAAATAATTTTCTATAATTACTTTGTTTCATTTAATTTTTTTTTTGATTTATAAAAATATAGGTTCCATACTAAAATATTATTTTGACAAAATTTGGAGTTTTTGCCCTAAAAAGATTTTTTTTTTGTTTTTCAAGTATTTAATTAAATAATTTTAACTAAATAAAACCCTATTTTCAAGTATTATAAATAGTTCTCTAAAATCATATATATTATTATGTATGAACGAAGTCATAAAGCAGAATACTCTAGAGGGGGGTGAATAGAGTAGGCAGCGGAATATTGCTAATTAAAACTTGTTAGCAGTTAGATCACAGAAATAATAATAATCACAAAGTAATAACTGTAAAGAAAAGAGTGATCAGAAGGCAAACGCAAACACAGAGATTTATACTGGTTTTCCTCTTGTGAGGACTAGTCCAGTCGGAAGAACTCTAGCTTCCAGTTGAATCCACTATTGAAAAATCCTACAAATTTTCATACGAAGTCCTTGCAACTTCTACAGATGCGAGCTTTGATACGAAGAACTCGACCAACTTCAGTTTTGAAGAGTCTTTCTTATCTCTGAAATCTTCTAGACCGTACCGTACCGGCAAATTGACTAGAGAATTGTAACTGGCTTGAGATTTGAAAATGGAAGCTTTTTGAAAACTCTTTGGAAGAAACGTAAGCTTTAGAAAAGAGAAGATGAAAGTGAATGAGTGATTTTAAAAGATCAGAATTCCTCTATATTTATAGTTTTTTCAAAGACAGAACTCTGGCAGAATTCGAGCAAAATTCGGACAAAACTCTTTCTAACAAACCGCAACTGAAGGGAGACCAAGTTCAAAATCTAACGTTCACATAACGTTTACCTTGGCCGAACTCTGTCAGGGTTGGTCAGGTTAATTTAATAAAAAATATTTTTGGCGTTTTGAAATCCTTCAGAAGCTTTTTATAAATAACAGATATTTTTCAAAAACATAGGTCATTTTAAAAACGATAGGTCAGTTTTGAAAAACGATTTTGGATAGACTATTTGCCAATACGACTTGGTGTACAATGTATTCCTAGACTCAATAAAAATAAAAATTACATTGCGTAAAAAAATACAGTCTTGTGTGGCAAACATAGCTTCGGTCTTGAGCAGTGTCAAAACATCTTTAGTAAACATCTGAATTGTTCCGTATATCGAGACAGAGTTTGATCAATTATTAAAATCAGGTTTGACCATGACCAATGGGCCAACAATCTCCCTCATTTTGATAATTGACAAACCTTGACTGATATAACATCTTTGGTCTTTATCAACTCAAAATTGTACCGAAAAATATAAAAAAATGTTCATAACCTGTATCCATGAAGATGTTAGATCTTACTTCTCCTCCGTTGTCACTTAGCAAAATAATTACAAAAGAGAAAGCTCCCCCGCAATATATACATAAGTAATAATCAGTGAAGAACCACAAAAATATGGATATATAAAAACATTTATCACATGCATGGTATAAATGTCCCAGACAGTGTAAATAGAAGCAAACAAAGATAATGCTATAATAAAAGCTGAACTGAATAAAATGCTAAACTGAAGCATATAACATGTCCATCAAAAAGTCACAAATTATAACCATAAAACTAATAAGAGTACTGGTACTATCTTGGAATGTTGGAGCATTTCCAAGTAAACAAAAGACAAAATCATTAGTCTCAAAAGTATGACAAATCAAAAATCATCCTCATCGTCATCGTCATCATCTACAGTGCCAGCATGTCCACCATGTTCGGATGGACCAGCTCCAGAAGTGCCAGCTCCAGAGGTGTGTGGAGTAGCACCAGAAGGACAATACCAATCATAAGTGTTCCCTGGCTGGAACAGAGAGTGGATCGCCTCATCATCAATGCGGTAACCAGATACAGAAGGGTCTCTAGGAAGAGAGCTAGCAGAATGACCCGTCTGAGTAAATCGGAGATCGACAAATGAGTTGGCAATAGCCTAGAACCGAGTCACATCACGGAACTCATGTTTCCTGGAAGTATCAACATAGAACGTCTGCAGATCTGATAGGTGCTGATGAATACCCTCAAAAGACATAGGATAAGACTGGGAAGGAACAGGTGCAGTAGGCCAGGTGCAGTAGGAGCAGGTGCAGGAGGTGGAGGAGCAGTGGCAATGCTGTGACGAGAAAGCTAGAGGAACTTGGGCTCATGGTCTAGAGCACAAGTGGATATGTCTATGTCAAAATGCTGAAAGATGTATGGGATAATCATCGCATAAGAGAGGTTGCGATCTCTTCCGCGACATCTACCCATCATCTGAATGATAGTCTTAGGGGCAGAAAAAGAAATCCCCTTAAGAATGTGATATAGGACAGAATGTTCTAGTGTAGTGACATCATCTTTTGAAGTGGATTTGGGAAGTAGAGTGGAATAGATGATGCGATGTAACTCGTAGTTAAACAAGTACAAGTTATTGGCCTTAAACTTTCCAGGACGAGCACGTGCGGGCGCACAAAGCTTATTCTTGAAACTAACAAGAGTTGCGCCCTCGGGAAAATCGAAGTCGGTGATGTCATCGAGCGGGGCACCTTCGTGTGGAATACCAAGGATTTTCGCTAGCAATGTATCATCGAACTCGATATCTATCCTGCCAACACGAGTCTTTGCGGTAAAAGTGTCTAACACGAAGTTACAATAGAATAATCTAAGGACATTAGTAGCTATAGGGAATTGTAGGGTAGCAAGATGGTGTAACCCTAATACCTCAAAGTAGGGACGATGTTCAGAAAATACAGTCCCCTTAATCGGAGATCTGGTACATATAGTACGCATAGCAAAATTGACATACCAAAGCAATGCTTGGTCATGAGTTTTGAAATAAAACTCATTCGATACGCCGTCATCCGATTGGACCGGAGAAAAAAGGAAATCCGTGTTCGGATCAGAAGATGATGCCTCTTCACTGGCATGGGTCTTCTTTATCTTGAAAGGATTGAATCCCTTAGGCGTTCTTTCCCAAAACTAAGAAACCCTAAAAATTTGAAAGTGGAGGAGAGAAAGAATTATACCTTCCGAGAATTGAGTATGTTGTAGAGGACGCGATTCTTCGCACGAATCCAAATTTTGGATGGAAATCTTCATGTAGATTAGAAGAAAAGGGGTGGAGAATTGCTAGGGTTTGGGGTATTCTCTGGCTGCTGCTGTGATGATGATAGATTGGTTTGGAAGTGATGAAGAGGAGAAGGTCTCGGGTTCTGGTTTAAAACGCATACAGCACCAACAAAACTCTGGCCGAATTCGGACCGAACTCGGGCCGAATTCGCCTAGGGTTCTCCTGGGTTAAATTTTTTTTGGGCCATATCCTTTTCATCAACTCATTTCAAATATTTAATTCAAAGTTTAGTAATTTTAAATTTCAAATAATATAATTAACATTATTTTATAAATTAATTTTTTTTACTCAGCATCTGTTTCAGATTAGTTGTAGGAGTACTGTCCCAGCTAATGGAGGTTCACCGGGGAACTCTTAAATACCGCTTCGCTTCGACCGTAGTCGAGGTGACAGACAGACTATTTTTAGGCTTGTCTCAAAAACAGTTATTGAGTATTGGATAAATTAATTAATAAAACAAAAATAATTAATATTATTGACATCTAAAATTCATAATTCTCGAAGTAAATAATTGAAACTATCTTTCGCTAGAGGTTTTGTGAATATGTCAGCCAATTGATTCTGTGTATCTATGTATACAAGGTTTATATCTCCATTTTGTTGATGATCTCTAAGAAAATAATGTCGAATCTCGATATGCTTAGTATGAGAGTGACATACTGGATTCTTAGTCAAATTAATAGAACTAGTGTTATCACAAAAAATAGGTATGTGTGTGAAATACAATCCATAGTCTTCTAAAGTTTGCTTCATCCACAAAATTTGTGCACAACAACGTCCTGCGGTGATATATTCAGCCTCGGTTGTTGATAATGCGACTGAATTTTGCTTTTTGCTAAACCAAGAGACTATGACTTTTCCTAAGAAATGACATGTGCCGCTGGTACTTTTTCTATCTACTTTGCATCCGAGAAAATCAGCATCAGAATAACCGATTAGGTCAAATGACGTGGTTTTGGGATACCATAAGCCGACAGAAGAGGTGCCTTTAAGGTATCGGAAGATACGTTTAACTGCACACAGATGTGATTTCTTAGGATTGGCTTGAAAACGTGCACACAAGCAAACACTAAACATAATATCTGGTCGACTAGCAGTTAAGTACAGTAAGCTACCGATCATAATTCAATACTTACGTATGTCGACGGGTTTGCCTTGTTCATCAATATCAAGCTTGGTTGAAGTCGCCATTGGAGTGCTAAGTGGTTTGACTGCTTCCAGGTCGAACTTCTTTAATAGATCTTTTGTGTACTTTGCTTGATTTATGAACATCCTATTGTTGGTTTGTTTAATTTTCAGTCCGAAAAAGAATTTCAGTTCTCCCATCATGCTCATCTCAAACTCATTACCCTTGGTAATCTCACCAATTACCAAGTCCTTTGGATGATCTGCCAAGAATCTCATCTCTTTTGGCGTAACCTCAGGATTGCTGGTTCCGGCTTCTTTGCTTAAAAGTTCTGCATCTTTGTGTGAAGGTTTTGCAGTAGCTGTACTTGGTGTAATCACGTCTTCATTGTCATCATCGTCTGAATATTGATTTAGTTCATCAAACTTGATATTAATTGATTCTTCGATGATCATGGTTCTCTTGTTGAAGACCCTGTACCCTTTCCTCATTGCCGCATAACCTAAAAATATACCTTCATCGGCCTTTTCATCAAATTTACTCAGATTGTCTTTAGTATTAAGAATAAAGCATTTACAACCAAAAATCTTGAAATATGAAACAGTGGGTGTTCTATCAAACCATAGTTCATAGGGAGTCTTCTTCGATATATGTCGAATTAGAAGCCTATTGAGAATATAGCACGCTGTATTGACAGCTTCAGCCAAAAAGTATCTAGGTATACTAAACTGGTTTAACATTACTCTAGCCATTTCAGATAGAGTCATGTTCTTACGTTCCATAACTCCCATTTGTTGTGGAGTCCTAGGGCAGGAAAATTCATGCAGATAATCGTTTGTGTCATAGAATTGCTTGAACTATACATTCTCAAATTTGCCGCCATGATCACTACGAATGCGAGTAATCATAAAACCTTTTTCATTCTGTACTTTCTTACAAAAGGTGGCAAATTTTGATAAGGCATCGTTCTTGTGTGCAAGAAAATATACCCATGTGTATCTAGAGAAATCATCTACAATGATAAATATATATAACTTACCACCTAGATTAGCAATTCTACTTGGTCCAAATAAGTCCATATACAACAATTGTAGAGATCTAGTGGTACTTACAGCGTTCTTCGATTTAAATGCGGATCGGGTAGCTTTGTTCTTTTCACATTCGCTACATACCGTATCCTTCTTGAAAGATATGTCCGGTAAGTCGCGTATAAATTTCTTTGTGGATAGTTTTAAAATTGTGTCCATGTTTGCATGGCCGAGTCTCATATACCATAGTTGACTCTCAATGCTCTTGGCCATCAAGCATGAATGTCACCGATACCGATTATGTACTCTCTTAAATTATTATCGAAGAAGACGTATCCTTCTTTATTCTTCTTCGACAGTGTTACGAATAATGAAGTATCACCAGTCATGTGCCGTGAGTAACCGTTGTCGAGGATCCATTTGCTTCTAGAATGTGAAGGGCATTCCACCTACAAAATAATTTACAGATAAAACTCTTGGTACCCATTTCTTATAGGGTCCTGACAGGTTAGTTTTTGGTATCCATGCATAAACATTTAAATCTACTAACTTTTTGATTCTATATGCAGAGGATATATGACCAATAAGGCCACAATAATGATATTTTGCATGTTGAGTGTTAAAAGTTGTGTGAGGTGCATGATTGGTAGGTTTTGGTTTTCTAGTATAGAAAAATGCATGCCTATTAGTCTTCTTGGGCATAGGTTTGGTATGGTTTGGTCTGACAGTATTTGGTTTGGGTGTGTTCCGATGATTCGGTAATTGACACGTGTTAGAATAGGAAACAGCAACTTCAGATCATTTTCCTAAACTAATTTCCAACTTTTTAGAGGTGTCATATAATCTAGTGTAATCAGATGTAAGTGTTTCCATTCTGACTTGTGCACACTGGAGACTCTTTCTCTCCATAGATAAGTCTTCCTTTAGCTGGATGATAGTTTGGTCTTTTTCTTCGGATAACTTGATAGTCTCGTGTAACAACAGCTTAATAGATGAAAGCTCACCATACTCAATAGAAGAGTCATTATTTCTAACATCATCTAATTGGTCGGTAAGTCTTTCTATCTCACCTTTGTACTCTTTAAGTACCTTCTTAGAGGTTTCATATTCACTATGCAGTTTCCTGTAGTTATTTAACAGGTCACTGAAAGCCTCTCCTAATTACTCAAAGGTGAAATCATCATAAGAATCAAACAGAGGATTAGTGGTTACCTGATCGCAAGCCATCAAGCTTACATTTACAGCGTCATCTGATTGTTCGTCTTCTGAATCGTTGGCTTCGCTTTCATGTCATATGCTTGTTTTGGCATACTTCCTTGATTTAGATCTCTTTAGGTAGCCTTTGTCATATTTGCTACTTTTTCTTGTTGATGATGATGTTGTTGGACAATCTTTCTTCATATGTCCTTACTTCTTATATCCGTAGCAAATTGGATTTTCCTCGTTGTTGCTGATGTTGCTATCTTTTTTTTTTCTGTTGAATCTCATAAACTTTTTGAATTTTCTTACCAGAAGAGTTTGATCTTCAGAGTCAGAGTCGCTGTCGTCAGAATCATCTTCGACAGTTCTTCTATGTTGAGCCTTGAGAGCGATCGGCTTTTCTGACTTCTCCTTTGGTGTAGCATCTTCAAAGTCTTGAGGTTCTAACTCGTGAGTGAGCACTACAACAAAAAACCCTTTTAATGATGGCTAAAAAGCGTCATTAATGACGAACCATGACGCTTTTTTTTCCACAGCAACCGTTATGAAAATGGGTGTTATAAATATTTTTTAAAAGCGTCATAAAATAACCGTCATGAATAGTTTCTATAAAAGCATTATGAATAGTTAATATATAGTGCACAATTCATAACAATTTTAAAACGTCATGAATAGATAATATGTATAGGCTCAATGCAGCACATTTATAACACTTTATACTATTCAAATTAGCATATTTATAATGCTCTATACTGCACAGTATATATTACATTCCAAAAACTTAACATTATATATCACCATCTTTATTACATTTCTCAAAATAGAGTACATATCAACATCTTCATTACATTGAATATCCAAATACATATATATATTTACAGCAGTAAAACACACAGTAGTGGTTCCCTCACAATTGAGAACAAAGTGCAACAAAATGCTAAGGTGTAGAAATAAGCCTAAATTGAATACATAATAAAAAGTCACCATCCAACCTCTTTCTCCAATTCTGGTAGTGCCTTCTTGAGTTTGCTGATAGTATCGGCCCGTAGTGCTTTGAGGCCTCTACGCCATTCTTCCTGCCATAATGTTGAACACATAGGATGAAATCAAGAAATTTTAAATATTATTAAACTATAAAAAGTAGTGAAACAAAAAAAAGTGTAATTCCTGAAAACACCATAAACAAAACATGCATCGCTTTTTAAATAGAGACACCAGGTTAAAGTATCCTTGTTTTTCAGCTTTCATCTTCCTGATCAAGTCAATTCCAGCGAAATGTAAATAACTCAGAAGAAGATAATATCCTTCAATGAAATTCCATAGACTTTTAAGTTAAAAAACATAATACCAGGCAAGCATTAGTATCCTGACATCTGTATGATCCTCTTCCACGTCAGAACAGAAAGACTCAATACATTCAGGGCTGTTCAAATGGACAACAAAGACAGGAGTATTAGCATGTTTGTTTCCGGTGATACAGAAAATATAATAAGAAGTGCAAATCAGTTTGACAAATAAGAGTCCAGGAAAGATTGCAATTTTTTGTTTTGTGCAAAAATAAAATAAGAAGTGGAGGATATATGAGGAAAATTATATAATACCTTGATTGCAATAAGTCTAATATAAACAGCCGTTGTCGGCCGATGGGTGTGCCGTTCTGCTTGCTGGTCGACACGACTGTTTGCGCACCAACTCAACTCTTCTATAATATTCCAATATGTGCCCCTTTCTTCTTTTACTTCAACCACCACCACCTCGAGCATTCGACTTAATAATATAATTTAAATATTAAGGTTTTTAGAAATCTTCAAAGTTTTTAAGTCTTTAAAAAAAAGGCCTGGTTAAATACTCCCTCGTGCTGCTATTAATATAGCTTGAAAACAAGGTGAAACTTATGCAATTGATGACAAATGATCAGAAAGAGGTCGCACACACAAGAAAACTAATCTTGCAAAAAGCAAAAGTAATTGGAAGCTGCACAACTAAGATTCATGCCAAAGGTAAAAGGGCCCTCACATCTAACAAGGTTTACGAGTGTTGACTCAGAAAAACAACTTATGCACAACCTTTCATGCTTCCTGCAGAAACACATTGCATGTCCTGTTAACTTACATCCAAATTTAAAAGATCCTCAATAATATATTTCAGATTTAACATATCCGAATTTCTGAGATGCTTATCACAAAAATATGTAGCACAAGGCAATACTCACGTTTTACGCAAAAACTTTACTATGTAAAAGTCTAATTTGTTGAAATTGGTGACTTGATTACATTTGATCCTTCAAGATACAACACAGACCACGGTAAAAGAAAATGCAACAAGATCACATAAGACTGTAGATTGAAGCAAAATGTTGCCAAGTTACCTGAAGCATCCTAAAGTGTACAGGCAAGCATGTCCAATATATACGCTAAGAATACGGGCTCTTTCTCCAACTCTTCATGACACAGGCTCAGCTGATGTGTATCGGGTGCCAGTTCACCAAAACCAACCTCCATATATCAACTTGAATAGAATTTTAAAAAGTGAATAAACTTGGAAATTAGGAGACAGAAAAACAGCATGACCAAGTTGGCATTATAGACTTGGATCTCGAACATTTTGGGATGATAGAGCAAGGCGCCAAATATTAGGTCCAAAGGAGGTTCTGAAGTTCAGCAATGGAACATGGAGCAAGATCAATTGATATTCAATCAATAATGGCTAGTTCACAGTATTAAGAATATAACACACTTTGAACTATATAATACACACTGATAAAATTTTCCCATGAAGAAGATTCACTAATGAAATAAAGAAATAAAAACAAAATGCAAATATCATGTTGACACTCGAGACTCTCACACCACTTATAAATGTCACAGGATTTTGGGTCAGAGACTCGAAGTTTTATTGAAACTGGGGTAAGGCAGCCAACGTAAGAATTCCATGCATAAAAAATATGTTAGAAACCTAAAGCTGATAACCAACATCCAGTAACAGACCATGCTTATCAGAAGACATGGCAGGAAGTCGAAGTCTACATCCAGTAACAGACCCCAAAAATTTGGGATAAGGGCCTTTCTGAGTCGTAAGAAGTTGGCACAAAAAAAAATTCTATCAAGTATGTTAGAATATGTTGTTACTGCTACCTTTATTAACCTAAGTTTTGGGTGTACAAGTGGGTCGAGTAGATGTAGATAAGTAATGGACTCAGTCTGAGTCCAAACCAATCCATACACAATTTGAACGAACAAGTCAGTAAGGTTCCAAAATCAAGAGCAAGACTCAACCCTAGTCGTATAGGGTTCTATTAACTGTGGGGTATTACCTGGCATAAAGAAATAAACCAGAACAGATGTGAAATTTAGTTCAAGGTATGGATCTAGCATGTAAATGGGCAGGTTCCTGGCCAAGGGGCCTCCTAGTCAAATGTTGGCAAACTCCAAGTCTAGACAACCTTATTCCACCACCACCATAGACCCAATCCAAACAATAACAGGAGGGCACTTGACCTGAACGAAAAGCCTCCTCTCAATTGGAGAATACTTTTACATGACCCCCACTTTGGGTGCCATTTCCTTCTTAAGCAAAAAATACCTATAAATTAAGATGGCACCTAACTCGATCAAATTCCAAAGGCACTATGTTGAGACCCTGTGGCATTTAAATATGAAGGCTTTGCTTGACATATGGTTACTTTCATACCCATAGTCAAAACCAGAAATACTTACAATTACAAGGGGATTTTGACACATCAAGGTGCCTGACGAATATACCATATAGCAGGGCATTGAATGCTACAGTTGCCTATTTTATAACTTGTTGATGGGAACTCCCAAGTCAAGTTCTCGAAAAAATGTCATGCCAGATGCCGAATGTTACTTCAAGGCAAGAGTTATATTTAGAACAATCCTTACACAGCTGGTAGAAACACACACTTAAGCTGTTTGGTTGCCCGTAAATGGAAAATACCATGCAACATTAGTTCAATGTGGCACTCATTGTTGCAAGCGGAGTTACAAATGCATTTGCTTGGTTCCATGTAAATGATGTTAATGGGTTTATAAATCCATTGTCTTGAACGATGTAATTCGGATGCTTGGTTTCAACTTTTGTTGTTGTAAATGCAAATCCATTGTCTTTCCTTTCCTTTCCTTTGGGGAATTGCAATTCTAATCAAATTTCTTTCAGGTGTTTGGAAATGTCAAGAAAATTGGGAGGGAATGTGAATCATTAGAGGAAATTGGGAGGGAATGTGAATCATTAGAGGAGGAAAGTGAATCCTTGGGTTGGTGGGGGGAACCATTTCCCCGCCTAATTTCCTTCTTCTTGGGAATAAATTTCCTTTCCTACTCATTTTTGTTGGAATCCGAATACTGGAAAGGAATGACTTTCCTTCCCCAAGGTCCTGATTTCGCGAACCAAACGAGAACCAAGTAGTTTACTGTACCTCGACGAAGTTCGTGAAAGCTATATTTATTCTATATTTTTTCTTTTATTTCAATAAAATGTAAATCGAACAAAAAATGATGTACCTCGACGAAGTTCGTGAATTTAGGGTCCCTGTTGACCACCAGGCGATGAACCTAGAAACAAAAAAAAATCGAGAAATAGAGGGGAAAAAATAAAGAAATAATAGATCGAGCAAGAATAAACGAAGAATTCAAATCCTTACTTCGAATTCGACCTTATGCTTCTCCGATTCCTCGAGGGGGATGTAGTACTTGGCCAGACGGGTCTTCCCCTGCCTGTTCTGGAGCAATATAAATCGGATCTGCCCCCAAAAATTTCATTTTGCAACATTAGAAAAAACTTTCCATTTTTGAATAGAAAAAAAATCAACAATTTCTTTCTGCTCACCATTTTTCTTCGTCTTCTTTTTTTTTGACGCACAGAGAGAGTGTGTGGGTGTAGATCTGGAGTTTGGAAGAGAAATTGGAGTCGAACCGAAAAGGAGGGAAAATAAAAAGTAAAAAATTGGGAGAGAAGAGGTTTGAGGAGAGATGCTGCTCGGTTAGATAATAGATGAGAAATGAATTTTCTCTCTCCCACTGAGCTTTTATACAGTGAAGCAATTACAAGTTTGCCACCGCTCTAAAATATTAATGACGTTTTGTTTTAAAAATGTTATAAAAAGCCCAAAATTAGTCCAAACCGTCATAGAAAAAAGGTATTTTTTAACTTGATAACGCTTATGTATCAGCCGTCATTAAAACTCCTTGTCGAGCGTCATTAATAGGTCTTTTTGTTGTAGTGGAGTAGCTTACCCATGAGTGTTTCCAGAGACATTATTGAGAGGTCATTTCCTTCAATGATTGCTGTAGCCTTTGGAATCCAGTTCTTTGTGAGAGCTCGTAGAAGTTTGCGAATCTTCTCATGGTTACTGTATTCCTTGCCTAATGAAGACAAAGAATTTACAATATCCAAGAATCTTGTAAACATCTGAGTGACAGATTCACTTGGCTTCATTTTGAACGCCTCGTCTCGTACTCTTGAGTAAGTCTGCTAATCTTTGACTCCTTGACTTGTGTTGTTCTTTCGTGGGTTACTTCGAGAAGTTTCCACACTTTATTTGATGTTGTGCAAGTCGACACCCTGGTGAATTCAGTTCTGTCTAAAGTACAAAATAAAGCGTTAATAGCACGTGCGTCAAAACTGGCCTATTTCTTTTCATCCTCAGTATATTTATCATGGGGTTTATCAACTAAAACTCCATCAATAGTAATACGAGGAGACTTTTTTGTAGCCATCAATAACTATAGACCATAAGTCAAAATCAAGTGATTTTAAGAAGAAACTCATCTATGTTTTCTAATAAGTGTAGTTTGTGCCGTCAAACAGTGGAAGTCTGTTTGTGGCTTGGCCTTCACTTGTGAATTTCACAGTTATCATATGTAATACTGTGATCTATAAAATAATTAAAAATAATTATAGTTTTACCTTGCTTTACCTGTATAACCTGCTCTGATACCAATTAAAGGAACGAAGTCGTAAAACAGAATACTCTAGAGGGGGGTGAATAGAGTAGGCAGCAGAATATTGCTAATTAAAACTTGTTAGCAGTTAGATCACAGAAATAATAATAATTATAAAGTAATAACTATAAAAAAAGAGTGATCAGAAGGCAAACGCAAACACAGAGATTTATACTGGTTTCCCTCTTGTAAGGACTAGTCCAGTCGGAAGAACTCTAGCTTTCAATTGAATCCACTATTAGAAAATCCCGCAAGTTTTCATACGAAGCCCTTGAAACTTCTACAGACACGAGCTTTGATACGAAAAACTCGACCAACTTCAGTTTTGAAGAGTCTTTCTTCAATCAAGCCTTTGATTACAATTTCTCTAAAATCTTCTGAACTGTACCGTACCGACAAATTGACTAGAGAATTGTAACTGGCTTGGAATTTGAAAATGGAAGCTTTTTGAAAACTCTTTGGCAGAAACGTAAGCTTTAGAAGAGAGAAGATGAAAGTGAATGAGTGATTTTAAAAGATCAAAATTTCTCTCTATTTATAGTTTTTCCAAAGACAGAACTCTGACAGAATTCGGACATAACTCTTCAACTGAAGGGAGACCAAGTTCAAAATCCAACGTTCACATAACGTTTACCTTGGTCGAACTCTGGCCGAACTATGGCCGAACTCTGGCCGATTTCTGTTAGGGTTGGTCAGGTTAATTTAATGAAAAATATTTTTGGCTTTTTGAAATCCTTCAAAAGCTTTTTGTAAATAGCAGATGTTTTTCAAAAACACAGGTCATTTTAAAAACGATAGGTCAGTTTTGAAAAATGATTTTGGATAGCTTATTTGCCAGTACGACTTGGTGTACAATGTATTCATAGACTCAATAAAAATAAAAATTATATTGCGTAAGGAAATACAGTCTTGAGTGGCAAACATAGCTTCGGTCTTGAGTAGTGTCCAAAACGTCTTTAGTAAATATCTGAATTATTCTGTATATCGAGACAGTTTAAATAATTATTAAAATCAGGTTCGACCATGACCAATGGGCCAACATATTATCCATTTTTCCTTTGATGATTTACCTCCTTTCCATGACCAATCCTATTATTCCTATTCTCTCACAAAATTTCGTACTTCCTTATGTCAGTCCTAACTAATTTGACCGTTCTGGACCCAATAGAACCACCTATGCCATCATCGGAGACCGTCTTGCGTAGTTGTAACACCGAAGCCAAATGCTGTGCCACCTTGATTATCGCATCACCTCAGGCGTCACTACCAGGCAAGATACCTTGCCATTTGCTGTCTATTTATTTTAGCTCATATTTTATGCAATTACTTATTATTTACTTTCTGCAAAATAAACTGTAATATATGGCATAATTTGATAGAATTTTATTGTTCAGTTCTATTTCCTGCTATGTACTATTTTCTTACACATTGAACTTAGATTTAAGGGACCACCCTTTGTGTGTTGCATTTATAGGCCTTAACATATTTGTACCATGGAGTTGCGAGTCGCATATAGAACTCGGACATGCGTGACTGGCTGGCCACCAGTACGTATAAGTCGTACGATAGGATTAGCCGCTAGTAGTATTGCATGATTTATTTTGACTTAGCGGTTAATAGAGGTTATACATGTTGTGGATACAACATAGTAGGCATTGGACGGGGAGGACATATCCTTGGCGTATGGGCTATTTTACATATTTTCCTTATGATCGTACGCTCCACCGGAGATACGGGTTGACGACCCCTTATTTACTGCTGGCCACTGACATTCGTGGAACGGTTATGCCTGAGGCCCCTGGCGCCCTATGGGGACCATGTCGATCCCATTTTAGCCAGGGCCCATGCGTTGGAGGTTGTTCTTAAAACTACATTCACTTAGATTGGTTAGGCACCCTTATCCGTTAGGTATGAGTACTCTTGATTTGGTTACTTGTAACTGACCATGGCTTGGAACAATAACTTGTCGCGGATTAGTTTGTCACATTTTATCCTTATTTGGTTGTAGGTGTGGGCTTACTACTTCGATGAAAAGGTATTAAACCTTGTTGTAGTCCGGATACCATATTGGATTCATGGCTTGGAAAGATACTTCACCGTGGGCTAGTATGCCATCTCCTGTCTTTGTTTGGTTGGGGGGATGGTACGCTAGTTCAAAGGTGGAGTGTTGGACCATGTTATGATCTGATTGACTTATTATTGAGCAGTATTTATTCAGTTTATATGGCATGATATTGTGTATCTTGTTACGTCCCTCTCAGGATCTAGTTATCTCTCCAGGTGTGTGCTCTTGTCTTTCACAGGCGTTTTAGCCGTGGTCGTGATCATCTCTATTCTTTGAGGATGATTGCACTTGGATCGTCTTCGCTTCGCTCGCCAAACTCATTTCATTTTCCATGTATTTTCTCCTTACTTTTTAATAGTGGATTTGTCTTCGTCCAACATATTGTACAAAAACATTTTATAGTTGATTATATGATATCTTTCATTCTTTTATTTTGTGGATGAGATTAGATTACTCTTGCTTTACTTTATTTTACAGCTTATGTATACATACGAGGTGTCCATATATTGGAGTATACTTCGTATGTATGCAGCTGGCATATCTACGTACTTAGTCTTAAATATTTTGGGACTGGGGCATTACATGCTGACAGAATACGGGAGCTGGACTTTGGTGATAGTGGAGAGGCCATATGAAGGGGGATGAGCAGAACAGGATGACTATATGAGCTGCCAATATTCCTTATTTATATGATATATTGGATATGTAGGTTAGATCGATAAGAACCAAAATCGAATGATTATATCACTTCCATATTTAAATGCTAAGTAAATATTTAAACTATAACTAATCAAATCCAATTATAATATCCGATAATAATAATAATTTAGAATATACTCAATTCTATCAAAATAATTTGATTTGTATATTTCGTATCATCAAGTAACTAATTAAAATAAATTAAGGGATCATTGTAATCACTTCAAAATAATTTTCAATAATATCCAATAAATTAGACCATATAAATTTAAATAAATCAAATAAGTAATTATTATAATAATTTAAATATTATCTAAATTCAAATAAATAATCCTCCTAATAATATATTATAAAAACAATTTTAAATATATTAATCAAAATCTTATTTAGGAATAATTAGATAAATTAGGAAGTTTTGTATTAAATAATCTTATGGTCAAAATACTCATGGTTTATAGAACCATCTTTAAAACCAAATATTTTTTATAATAACATATTTCAAATAACAAGATTTCAACCAAAATAGTTTTTATAAAAACTACTTAAGATTTTCAACCCATAAAATTAATCTAGTTTTCAATTTACAAAAGAAAATATTACCGTAATATTGATACAAGGTTTTTAAAAAAAATTACTTCTCAAACAAAACATGTAAAGTAAAATGATTAAATGAAATGAATAATGATTTTTTTTTTGAATTTCGGGAAGAGGAGTTACAAATCTACCCACCTTAGAAAAATTTCGTCATCGAAATTTCAAGGGCACGACTAGGCACGATTAAGAGTATAATCGAGAAAATGATTGATCAATGACCAAACGAATTAGATCGTGAATAAAATAGATCCTTAAGAAAAGATACCATATGGCACGATTAAGGCATAGTCGAAAGGGTCTAGTTATAATGGTCCAGGATACAACCGAAATAGGATTGGTTAAACAAGCAAAGTCGTTTAGGCACGATTAACTACTGACTGAGACTATGCTAGCATGACTAATGATCCAAAATCTAGACAAGGTCTAACATGATTAATTACTTTATTACAGTAGGACGCAGTTACGATCAAGGCTAATTATGCAAGTCATCCAAGCATGATTAAGAATTTGGTATGAATACGAATATGATTAAACTAAACATTATTGTGAGCACCCTGAATTTCGGGTTAATTTTTTTCTGATTTATTTAGTTTTAATAAATGATTTATTCTGGTTATTTATCTATTAGTGTACTTTCCCGTGCCATTGATATTTGGAGTGTCAGGGATGTTCAACTCTGGAAATCTTCTTCACGAGTTTTGGAGTGGACATGATTGCCTTCATGACGGTATATAGTGTCCCATCCAAACTTGTTCCCTTGTGCTCTTTTTGTTTCGCAGAACTTCGGGTCGATTTAGACCATTTGATTATTAATTATTTTTCCACTCTTTTCTTTGATCATTTTTAGCGCGTTACCGTGACTTTTAAATTGGGAGCGCAAGACCAGTCAGTTTCTTGAAACCAACTTCTCATTGATGATCTACTCGAGACGCTCTTCACCCTTGACCTTCGTGTCCCACTCAGACACGTTATTTTGTGCTCCATCTGCTTCGCACAACTTTCCTGACACGTGACCCGATTTTATTTTACCCTACGGCGTCACATTCATTTCCCAACTTGATTTGTGGGTCCCCTGTCGACCAAAACCTGTCAGCCCCAATTATGGACATGGCCCACATTGACCCTACTACCCGTCCGACACTTGTGACCCATTTATTGGAATCCCTATGTGCTACTTATTTATCCATGATCATCCACACCTATTTTTATTTATTTATTGCATAATATCCGGTTTTGGATCAATCCGACTCCACTGAACCCAACCCCAGCTTCATTTTTCCTCTCTCATGATGCCCTCATTTTCTTGCCCCAAAATAATATTAAATACCATGTTTACCTATTTTAATATTTGATGTAAAATTCTGTTTTAAAAATTCCCATAGGAATGGCCATTTTCCCTACAATTAATTCTAGCCTTTGATTTCCCTTTACTAAATCCTCACCACCTATTTTTCCCATACATCCCCTCACAGCATGTGGCCGGCCCTAAATTTTGTGGAGAGAATCTTTTCTCTCTCTCTCTCTTATCCTCTCTCTTTCTCTCTCTTCAATTGTTATTATTATCATCCCTTCCTCTTCCTCTCCTACTCTAATAATTTTCCTACTACAACACTCCAACACTCAGCAGCTAACACCACCACCATTGCACCAGAGCTCCATCACCCGACCAACTCCTCCGGCCACCCCCAGCTCCACCGCCGTCGGCCTCCTCCCCACAGCACCTCTCCTCCCCCATCTCCTCCTCCTACTTCTCCATTTTTAAACTGAGCCAACCACCAACCATTCCGCCACCACCACCACCCATAACAGCCAACACCATCACCCCCTCCGTCCAGGCCGTACCGCCCCTGGCCTCGCCGGGCCAGGCTCGACCGCGCATCCCTCCGCCGTCGCCGGCCCTGGCCGAGCACGGCCGCAACAGCAGCTGCACGCACACTTGCAGGCGCGCACGAGCGCGCGCGCGGGCCGCCGTCATGCGCCGCCAGATCGCCGCGCCGCCGCGTGGGCCGCCGTGGCTCGCCGCGGGTGCGCCCCACTCCGGCGAGTCCTCCCCTGACGGCCACCGTCCTCCGGGATGCGCCCTCGAGGCGATTCGTGCGTTTTGCACGACGTCCCGTCGTGACGCGCGCGAAATCAAGTTCATTTTGGCGCTCCGTCGCAGCAACTTCGCGCACATTTTCCTGGAGATCCGACCGTTGGAATGGCAATTTCTTCGCTCCGTCACAATCTCGGTATATCCACCTTCATCCCTGTCAATTTTCGTCAGTTAATTTTATCGTTTGATACATCAAAACCGGCCACCAAGTTGACCGTTTAAATAGTATTAATTTTGGACAGTTTCGCGGGGCCAACTTCGTCAGCTTGTATCTCCTCCACCGTAGCTCCGTTTGGCGTGCTACCAGTTCTGGTACGAAGCTGGTATAACCCTCTTGCTACCCCTCCAGTTTTGTTTCATTGTGAGCTTGTTTGATTGGTTGAATTCGACGCCAAAGTTGGCCGTCCGAATTCGTAATTTCTAACTTGTTAAATTCTATTTTTGAACACGGGACTCCAGATTTCATTTCTGACACCACCACTAGACTCGTGGCGTCGTTCTGGCATGTTTTCATATTAAATTTGTTAGATTTGGAAAACGTGGGCCCTGACACTTTTTTCGGTGCAAAGTGGGTCCTACATTCTGGGTCAACAGGACTTTTTGACGCCGGCTCATCGGAATCCGATTCCGGATATACCGTTGAGTTCGTATCGTCATTCTGGACTCGTTGACATATAATTTGCTAGATTTTGGTGGACATTGGACCCGACACGCATTTCGATGCAAGTCGGATACCAATATCCGGGTCAACGGGTCATTTTGAGATCGGCTCATCGGAATCCAATTCTGGAGATACCGTTGAGTTTGTATCATGATTTTGGACTCGTTGACATGTAGTTTGCTGAGTTTTGAGAACTTTGGTTCCGGTACGCATTTTCGTGCAAACCGAAATTCCAAGTTCTGGTCAACGGACCAAATTGAGATCGGGTCAACGGAATCCAATTCCGGAGATACCGTTGGGTTCGTATCGTCATTCTGGTTTCGTGAACATATAATTTGCTATATTTTATAGACTTATTTTCTTGCACGTATTTTGATGCAAAACGGCTCCGACACGGATACCGTTTTGACCCAAAATTACCTTTTTGCCCTTGTGTCCAAATTGGACCGATGGGTAGCTATCCTAGCTAATTTGACTATTCTTGACACGTTGGCGATGTTTATTTCATCGTCCGACAATGTTTGTTGATAGTTTCTCTGAGTTTATCCTTTTTATAATTTATTAATAATTAATTCTTATAATGTTCGTATTTTGGGATTAGTACAACAAAACTGAGATCAGTCAATTCCAGTGATCTCACATCGCTGAAATTGACAAGATGGACACGTGAAACATTATAATAAGATTATTAACTTTACCGTTAATCATCTTATCTCAAATTGCGTGTCGTATGTTTCGACGTACGAATAACGAAGTACACTTTATATCTTTAATAATTAGACTAGAATTAACCCTGTTTGACCAGAGTTGACCAGTTGACCCAAAGTCAACTATAAGTCAACACTTGACCTAGTTTGACTAGATTATTGACCGGAGTTGACCTAGAGTTGTTTTGACTTAGAAGAATCTAGGATAATATAGATTGCTTGTAGAGATTTATTTATTACAACTTGAACACCTTGTAACCTGTGTTGCTTTAAATAGGACTCTGTGGCTTCAGTTGGACCCCTATACTTATCAGCTATTTAGGTTATCAGGCGAGTACATTCTCTGATCATTTCATATCTTGTTTAGGATTATATTTCCTGCTTTAGATTACTTTAAATGATGCTGACACATTGGAAACACGGATTAGTACTATATGGATCTTGTTGTGCGATGTTATCCCCTTAGCGGATACATCGGGTATTCGTGTTCGTGTACTTTATCGTGAGCATCGTGTACTCCTTGTATTCGTGATATTCGTGTACAAATCGTATGAAATCATGTATATTCATGTATTCACATGATCTCGTGTGCGACTATACTTCGTGTACAATAACATAACGTGGCTAGATCCTTGTGTATTGATTGGGGCGGGGGAGTAGAAGTGGTTATGTAATCAATCCAGTAGATTACTCGTGTACAACCTCTGTAGATTACTCGTGTACAACATCGTGCCGTTTACATAACCATCTTGTGCTCTGAATTACTAGTCACTGGTAGTTCTCTATATATGGTAGCTATTTACTTACAGTCTCTCTCTTTTTTATCATGTTATTTCTTCAGATCCTGTATCTTACTCTCTAGCATGTTTATATTTCCTAACCTGTTATGATATTGTTGAGATGTACTCTACTCGCTCCTGTCCTGACTGGACCTGTTGATAAATTTTACAGATAGCTTGGAGATTGCCTGCTAGCCTAGAGGAGACACATTAGAGGTTGTTTAGATAGTTATTTCAATTGTCTGGAGTTGTATTTACTTTATGGATTACTGTATCTGAGTCTGGAGATTTGAGATATATTTCTGGATTTGTGTATCTTAGACACTTAGATTTCTCTCTGTTGTACCTCTTTTGGATTTCATGTTTTATCTATCCTTATCATGCTCTACCTTAGATCTGATTGAGTCGGTATCTGCTATGTTACCCCCATTCGGGGAGTATAAACTGTTTAGCCTTATACTGTTAGATGCATGAGACCTAGGACAGCGTTCTACCGCCGACACTGCGGCGTAGGCTGGACGTACCCACTTCACGTGCCCTTATTCTAGGGTGCGGATCGTGACACGTTTTTAGTGGTGGCCCATGCAGGTCGAGTTTGTGTAGTGGTATTCGAACTAGAGTACCACTACAGCCTGCAATAGGATTATGATATATTTGAAGATATTCAATCACAGGTAGGATCCCTTGAGAGTTTCCTGGGACGACCCTTGAAAATCTTATTTTAACTTCGATTTGAAAACTCTCTTTTCCTTGATTTGATTTATCTTTATTTTCTGTTGTCGAATTTGATTTTGATGGATTATTGTTGAATTTGAGTTTGTATTTATTGATTTGATTGAAGATTGTTGAATTTTGAATCTTGATGTTAGTTGTAGCATCCGAGTTTGTATTTATATGATTTGAAGGATTTTTGTTCATTTTTGAATCTTGATGTTCGTTGATAAATTTGATTTTTGAGTATTCATTATTGATTTAACTTAAATTTTGTCAAGATAAAATTATATGGGCTAGGTCATCTAAGTTTGGAATCTAGTCTTCTATAGTCACATTAGCCAGCATGGTGATGACACATAGTCTGGCTTTGGATATATTTCTTGGGTGTGGGAATTTAAGATTTTCGCAGCCAAGCTAGCGGCATCGCGAAAATGTTAAATACCACGATTCTAGAGGTATGTGCCTAAGTCGAGGACTTTGTGATTATCGTAGCCTTGCTTACTTGTATGACAAGGATTTAGAGCACCATGATTTTGGATAGACGCATATGATTATCAGATTGTACATTAAATATTTTTGAACATGTTTTCACTACTTTGATCAGCCTTTCAAAAAAAAAGGGAGAGAATTTTGTTTTGTTTTGTTTCTCATTATTTAACTTAGTAGTAGCTTTAGCTGTTTTTATAAACCCTTGTGTAACTTCTTACAAATTTCTTCTTAATACAATGAATCAATGATTTTGCTAGACCTTATTTTGGATTTGATATTATAGTTCTGATTTCAAAATGGGTTCCTCTTTTAAACAGATAAGCAGAACAGATTCTTTTATCATTCTTTTTCTGCCAGTATTTTTATTACCATCATTCCTTGTCTTATATACCTGTCATGATTACATCAATTTCCTGTCTCGTATATAATTCTGTCAGCTATACCTTGAAAACTCTTGAATCTTCATATCATTTTGCCTGAGAAATGTTAAGAAAGTGACGTAAATCATCTAGTGCGGAAATGACGTAAATGGTTATCATAGAATGATTTATAGGAATCAGAACGTTGGATGTCAATTATGAAAAAAAAAAATTTGAGAGGAAGATGTGGTAAAGGTTTAGATGGAATCGAGTGATAAATGTTATCAATTTAGAAACAATCGCAGAAAATTGGGCTACGAGAAATTCATGGATGTATTCAAAAAAAAAAACTAATGAGGATATCAGAGGTCAACCTAGTTTTGAGGACTAAAAAATCTTGGTTATTGATTCTTGGAAACTATTACCAGGCTATGTAGAAATTTTGAGATGGAAAGGAGAATTTAATTGAATTCAATGATTTTGCGAAGTTGAACTAGATACTGTAAGAGGGTGACTAGAGACAGAGAGAACACAAGGATTTTAAGTTATAGGAATTATTTTTAGATGATTGGGAGAAAATTGTGGAATTCAAAAGGGTAATATCTGAAGGTTAACGTTGAAGAAAATATGAAGGTTGATTTATAAATAAGAATAAATTTTGTGTGATATAGTGGTATTGGAGTTTAGTAAATACGAGACTCGATTTAAACAAGTTCAAGAATTTCATAAACTGGATTTAGAGGTTTCGGATCTAATTTAGAACGATGTGAAGGGATTTGAAAATTTGATTAAATGAATAAGTGTTGATACCTAATTAAGAGGGGTATGCTTCATGGGAAATATTTTAGAAGTTGAAATTTTGTCTATGGTGATCATGGTAAAGGTTTAGATGACTGAAGGTTATAAAATTTCGATGATAGTCATATGAGGGTTGATTTTCATACTGGGATTTGTGAGAAAATATGATTGGCAAATGGTAAACTGATAGTTTCAGAGAGAGATGATTAATTGGCTTCGTATAAAATCTTTTCCTGTTTTTCTCTAAAATGGGTTTTTCAATATCATTGAATCCTAGTTTCCTTAATCATGACCAAATCAACTTCGATTATCTTTTCTTATCTTGGGTTGTACTCAATTGAATTAAATTTGATTGTGACCTGAATCACCATCCTTGTATGCTCGTTCTCAGACCTTGTTGAACTGTCCTCCATATTGCCCAAATCTTGATTTTCCCAATTTGATCAACTTAGATCGTATCGAGACTAAATATTCTTAATATGTATTGCGATTGGAATTTTTCATGAAATTGGCTTTCATTCTTTAACTTTGATTTTGATTTTTCTGAAACCCTTTAAAAATAATTGGTAGTTACCTTTCTTTATTTTTTTATGATAAGTACCAGTTTTCACATAGGATGGTAGGCTGTCTTACAGTTTTGATGATTTGTTATTTCTGTATCTTTTCTAGTTTAGCACCCTAGACTGCTTGTGTGTTTGATACCCTATGACCGATTCCGTTAGCATGACTAGTATACCTAGATGAGACTTTCACTGCCACCATATGCCATGACCCTGTATGACGTCCCTTTTGATGGTATGCTTTGTTTAAATTCTGGGACTTTGATTGTGGGGGTTTGACCTAGAGGGAGTACGAACATTTTAATTTCGAGGACGAAATTTTTATAAGGTGGGTAGGATGTGAGCACCCTGAATTTCGGGTTGATTTTTTTTTCTGATTTATTTAGTTTTAATAAATGATTTATTCTGGTTATTTATCTATTAGTGTACTTTTCCGTGCCATTGATATTTGGAGTGTCAGGGATGTTCAACTCTGGAAATCTTCTTCACGAGTTTTGGAGTGGACATGATTGCCTTCATGACGGTATATAGTGTCCCATCCAAACTTGTTCCCTTGTGCTCTTTTTGCTTCGCAGAACTTCGGGTCGATTTAGACCATTTGATTATTAATTATTTTTCCACTCTTTTCCTTGATCATTTTTAGCGCGTTATCGTGACTTTTAAATTGGGAGCGCAAGACCAGTCAGTTTCATGAAACCAACTTCTCATTGATGATCTACTCGAGACGCGCTTCACCCTTGACCTTCGTGTCCCACTCAGACACGTCATTTTGTGCTCCATCTGCTTCGCACAACTTTCCTGACACGTAACCCGATTTTATTTCACCCAACGGCGTCACATTCATTTCCCAACTTGATTTGTGGGTCCCCTGTCGACCAAAACCTGTCAGCCCCAATTATGGACATGGCCCACATTGAGCCTACTACCCGTCCGACACTTGTGTCCCATTTATTGGAAACCCCATGTGCTACTTATTTATCCATGATCATCCACACCTATTTTTATTCATTTATTGCATAATGTCCGGTTTTGGATCCAATCCGGCTCCACTGAACCCAACCCCAGCTTCATTTTTCCTCTCTCATGATGCCCTCATTTTTTTGCCCCAAAATAATATTAAATACCATGTTTACCTATTTTAATATTCGATGTAAAATTCTGTTTTAAAAATTCCCATAGGAATGGCCATTTTTCCTACAATTAATTCTAGCCTTTGATTTCCCTATACTAAATCCTCACCACCTATTTTTTCCACACATCCCCTCACAGCATGTGGCCGGCCCTAAATTTTTGTGGAGAGAATCTTTTCTCTCTCTCTCTTATCCTCTCTCTTTCTCTCTCTTCAATTGTTATTATTATCATCTCTTCCTCTCTCTCTCCCACTCTAATAATTTTCCTACTACAACACTCCAACACTCAGCAGCTAACACCACCACCATTGCACCAGAGCTCCATCACCCGACCAACTCCTTCGGCCACCCCCAGCTCCGCCGCCGTCGGCCTCCTCCCCACAGCACCTCTCCTCCCCCATCTCCTCCTCCTACTTCTCCATTTTTAAACCGAGCCACCACCTACCATTTCGCCACCACCACCACCCATAACAGCCAACACCATCACCCCCTCCGTCCAGGCCACGCCGCCCCTGGCCTCGCCGGGCCAGGCTCGACCGTGCAGCCCTCCGCCGTCGTCGGCTCTGGCCGAGTACGGCCGCAGCAGCAGCTGCACGCACACTTGCAGGCGCGCACGCGCGCGTGCGCGGGCCACCGACGTGCGCCGTCGCGCCGCCGCGTGGTCCGTCGTGGCTCGTCGTGGGTGCGCCCCACTCCGGCGAGTCCTCCCCTGACGGCCAACGTCCTCGGGGACGCGCCGTCGAGGCGATTCGTGTGTTTTGTACGACGTCCCGTCGTGACGCGCGCGAAATCAAGTTCATTTTGTCGCTCCATCGTAGCAACTTCGTGCACATTTTCTCGGAGATCCGACCGTTGGATCGGCGATTTCTTCACTCCGTCACAATTTTGGTATATCCACCTTCATCCTTGTCAATTTTCGTCCGTTAATTTTATCGTTTGATAAATCAAAACCGGCCACCAAGTTGACCGTTTAAATTGTATTAATTTTAGACAGATACGCGGGGCCAACTTCGTCAGGTTGTATCTCCTCCACCGCAGCTCCGTTTGGCGTGCTACCAGTTTCGGTGCGAAGCTGGTATAACCCTCTTGCTACCCCTCCAGTTATGTTTTATTGTGAGCTTGTTTGATTGGTTGAATTCGACGCCAAAGTTGGCCGTCCGAATTCGTAATTTCCAACTTGTAAAATTCCATTTTTGAACACGGGACTCCAGATTTCATTTCTGACACCACCAGTAGACTCGTGGCGTCGTTCTGGCATGTTTTCATATAAAATTTGTTAGATTTAGAGAACGTGGGCCCTGGTACGTTTTTCGGTGCAAAGTGGATCCAACATTCTGGGTCAACGGGACTTTTTGACGCCGGCTCATCGGAATCCGATTTTGGATATACCGTTGAGTTCGTATCGTCATTCTGGACTCGTTGACATATAATTTGCTAGATTTTGGTGGACATTGGACCCGGCACGCATTTCGGTACAAGTCGGATACCAATATCCGGGTCAACGGGTCATTTTGAGATCGGCTCATCGGAATCCAATTCTAGAGATACCGTTGAGTTCGTATCATCATTCTGGACTCGTTGACATGTAGTTTGCTGAGTTTTGAGAACTTTGGCTCCGGCACGTATTTCCGTACAAACCGGAATTCTAAGTTCTGGTCAACGGACCAAATTGAGATCGGATCAACGAAATCCAATTCTGGAGATATCGTTGGGTTCGTATCGTCATTCTGGTTTCGTGGATATATAATTTGCTATATTTTATAGACTTGTTTTCTTACACGTATTTCGGTGCAAAATGGCTCCGACACGGACACCGTTTTGACCCGAAATTACCTTTTTGCCCTTGTGTCCAAATTGGACCGATGGGTAGGCTATCCTATATAATTTGACTATTCTGGACACGTTGGCGATGTTTATTTCATCGTCTGACAATGTTTGTTGATAGTTTCTCTGAGCTTAGCCTTTTTATAATTTATTAATAATTAATTCTTATAATGTTCGTATTTCGGGATTAGTACAACGAAACTGAGATCAGTCAATTCCAGTGATCTCACATTGCTGAAATTGACAAGATGGACACGTGAAACATTATAATAAGATTATTAACTTTACCGTTGATCATCTTATCTCGAATTGCGTGTCGTAAGTTTTGACGTACGAATAACGAAGTACACTTTATATCTTTAATAATTAGACTAGAATTAACCCTGTTTGACCAGAGTTGACCAGTTGACCCAAAGTCAACTATAAGTCAACACTTGACCTAGTTTGACTAGATTATTGACCGGAGTTGACCTAGAGTTGTTTTTACTTAGAAGAATCTTGGATAATATAGATTGCTTGTAGAGATTTATTTATTACAACTTGAACACCTTGTAACCTGTGTTACTTTAAATAGGACTCTGTGGCTTCAGTTGGACCCCTATACTTATCAGCTGTTCAGGTTATCAGGCGAGTACATTCTCTGATCATTTTATATCTTGTTTAGGATTATATTTCCTGCTTTAGATTACTTTACATGATGCTGACACGTTGGAAACACGGATTAGTACTATATGGATCTTGTTGTGCGATGTTATCCCCTTAGCGGATACATCGGGTATTCGTATTCGTGTACTTTATCGTGAGCATCGTGTACTCCTTGTATTCGTGATATTCGTGTACAAATCGTGTGAAATCGTGTATATTCATGTATTCACATGATCTCGTGTGCGACTATACTTCGTGTGCAATAACATAACGTAGCTAGATCCTTGTGTATTGATTGGGGCGGGGGAGTAGAAGTGGTTATATAGTCAATCCAGTAGATTACTCGTGTACAACCTCTGTAGATTACTCGTGTACAACATCGTGTCGTTTACATAACCATCTTGTGCTCTGAATCACTAGTCACTGGTAGTTCTCTATATATGGTAGCTATTTACTTATAGTCTCTCTCTTTTTCATCATGTTATTTCTTCAGATCCTGCATCTTACTCTCTAGCATGTTTATATTTCCTAATCTGTTATGGTATTGTTGAGATGTACTGTACTCGCTCCTGTCCTGACTAGACCTGTTGATAAATTTTACAGATAGCTTGAAGATTGCCTGCTAGCCTAGAGGAGACACATTAGAGGTTGTTTAGATAGTTATTTCAATTGTCTGGAGTTGTATTTACTTTATGGATTACTGTATCTGAGTTTGGAGATTTGAGATGTATTTCTGGATTTGTGTATCTTAGACACTTAGATTTCTCTCTGTTGTACCTCTTTTGGATTTCATGTTTTATCTATCCTTATCATGCTCTACCTTAGATGTGATTGAGTCTGTATCTGCTATGTTACCCCCATTCGGGGAGTATAAACTGTTTAGCCTTATATTGTTAGATGCATGAGACCTAGGACAGCGTTCTACCGCCGACACTGCGGCGTAGGCTGGACGTACCCACTTCTCGTGCCCTTATTCTAGGGTACGGGTCGTGACAATTATCAAGGATGGGATAATTCTAAACTTTAGCAATAATAGAGTTTGAAATATAGGCACGACTTTGACTATAGTCAAATAGTTTAGTCACGATCAAAGTCGTTTAGGAACGATCGAAATTCAATTTCCTTTGGCACGATTAACTCGATTAACTATTTAAGCAAAATCATTTAGGCACGATTACCGAGTCAAATCTAGGAAAATATGCAAATTGGCACAATAGAAATATAATTGAATCATCTAGTCGTAACCAAAAGTTCATTAAGTATAATCCAGTCAAAATCATTAGCACGATTAGTTACTAAATCAAAATTGTTTAGACACGATCACAGATTCAACAACCTAAGTATGATGATGAATCTAGTGGAATAGAATCAAAATATAATAATCGGTTCTAAATGATTACTAGAAAGGAATTAATTGATGAATTTCGAATAAGAAGGAAGAAAGGACTACCAATTTACTGAGAAGACGATGGTAATAATACGACACCAATCACTTTGGAAAATTAAAAGTCGCATGTCAATAAAATATATAGCCTCTATGGTATTCGAAAACTAAAAGCATATTCGAAGTCACTTTACCACGAATTTATGCCTCGCTAGTGTACATCTGACTACAATCAACTCTTGGTTCCACGACTCAAGTAAGGATACGGTATCAAATACTCTATCAACTCTATCCAACATTGACATAGTAACTCAAAGATGAAATAGGACAAACAAGGCATAGTTTTTATAATATTCGATAATCTACTCTTACTTGAAATTATTTTAATTAGGGGTCATGCCACGCCAGTGCGCTGCTGGCTGTAGTGAACCCACAGTCTCGATAATTCAATAACTGCCGACAGCGCGCAACTGTCTTGCCATTATAGGTCATCGAATATTCTTTCAAACTTTGTCTATAAGAATGTTTCAAGGAAATTGCAAACAACTTGATCATGATAGAAATGTCTAATATCTTCCCTTGAAGTGAAAGGACCAGTTTGAAATAAAACGATCGATAAGGTATCACTTTTGAAAATGAGACGATCGAAAATTAAGGAAGGCGAGTGGGGATTTAATATATAGAGAATTGAAGCAAGTTAGGCTCAAAACTCAATAAATGTAGGTGGAGCATTGGTTTTTTATTTATTTAATTTTATTTTAAATAATTACTTATGCAAATAAATAAGTAATACGGCCTAGGTAGATAATTCAAACAATCTCCAAGATTATCAAGATAGGGAAAGTGTAAGTATATGTCCCAGAATGAAAGTATCTGCTTTGAAAATCGGATGACTGATTAGGAAGAAAACGATCAAAGACAAGAGAAATATAAAATTTAGTTTCTATTTCTCCATTATTCAAGGATCGAGGGGAAACATATATGTATCCTGAGTTTCAACAAAATTGACTCGAAAATAATATATGGATAATGGAATCAAGTTAGGATCAATACTCAATGGATTAAAAATAAAACATTGATAAAATAATTACCTATGACCAATAGAAAATATTTAAGCAATAAGAATTTTATGATAGGATGATGAGATTTAGAGGGGAGAAATAAAATTACACAAAGGATCAAGATTAGTAATGGAACCATAGAAAGTCCTAGTCTACCAAGCGAACAGTCTACCAACCTTAGATCCTACCATCGTATCAAAACACAATGGTATGTTCCTTTTGTGAAAGATTCCTCTAAGTTAGCTAATAGGGTTTTAGAATTCAACAAGTCTCTATCTAAATCATATGTACCTCTATAACAGCCTTAACTACCCGATAGTCAAATTAAATAAGGGACTCCTAGTCCTAGTTATTCCCTAAAAAATTAATTAATCCTAGTTGTGAATGAGCATCCTACTTCCTAGTCGTAGGCTCGCAGTAGTATGACTAATATGGTACTACCACGAGTTCGCACATTTTGCGAAGACTGACCTCATGGGCCACCACAAAAACTTGTCACGACCCGCTCCCGCTTTTCGGGATACGAGTGCGTGTCCAAGCCAGCCTACGCCGCAGTGTCGGTGGTAGAATGTTGTCTAGCTACAATACTCAAAATCACAAATAAATGCTCATTTACAAAATTAAACTAAATTAATTACAATATTCAAAGATTTACATTTGATACAAGGTACAATGTCTCACAATTTATAAAGAACAACTAAATAAAACTCAACTATCTAATTAATCTCTAGGTTTTGGCTTTCGAGTTTCTATCTCCCCCTGTATGTTCCATAGCACAAAAGTAGGAAGCACGTCATTCTCACCTATATCAACGATCCAGTCAGGAAAAGAACGAGTATATTCTAACAGCAGTTCCAATAATTTGACAATATCTATAAAACAATAAATAATACTGAAGTACATGATGAGTGGGTCAGCAGAGAATCATGGCAAGAGACATGTGAGTAAAAACAGGAGAGCATGGCATTCAAGACAATGATGTAACTATGATAAACGACTGAAACATGAACTGTAATATAGCAAGACTACCTCTAACTAGTGATTTGAAATACATTTTTGATATATAAATGACTAAGGAGTAAATCCGGCACCCCGCACGTGAATTATGCGATTGTTATCAGACACGATCAGACATTTTGGGATATTTCTAGGTATATTTACATGTGTACTAATGTATTTCTCCGCCCAACTAGTACTCATGGATTCAACAAGTCACGAACAGGGTAAACATGCAAGTCTCGAAAAATAACATGTAAAGGATCCATAACTACTATCTCGTGTACAATCGTGTCGAAAATCAACCGAATATCAATGTAAAACACTATTAAATACATGAATCATAGATATGGTCAAATATGAAAACTATTAGAAATGTACTCGCCCGAGGTCCTTAGCTGATGAAACCGATAATACTGTTGCATCCAGAATAGTCTGATTGGCTAGGGTCGATGTGGATTGACAAAGAAACAGAAGTACGATTAGATTGGTTATGATCACGATTAATCTAAGAGAAAATCGTTTAAGAAACAAAATTCCTAATTTAGAAAGTATCTATATTTATATATTTATTTAAAAGATGTTTAGAAACTATTTATAAACTTTATAAACACTTTTGGGAAAACCCTTTAAGAAAATACTATATAATTTTATTTTTAAGGATGCTTATTAATAAACTCTGAAATACTTCTAATGTACAAGTAGTTATACCTAAAAGTCTACTAACAATAAAAATCGAATGAATCTAAAGCCCAAAATAAAATCCCTAAAACCACTATAACAAAATAACTAAATAAATAAACTAATTTTCGTCAAATATGAAACATAGTTCAATTTGATAAAAAAATATTATGATAATCTCTTTAATATTCTTTAGTATAAAGCCCATGGTAATAATCTAGTCCAAAGTATTTAAATTACATAGATGTTTAAGGTCCATTAACAAGCCCAAATGAGTGATAATCCCTAAACTTACCAAAGTCCCCATTAAGTTCATATATTAAATACCACAAAATAACTAATAACCATAATAATAACAAAATAATATATTAATAATATTATTAATACAAGTATTGATATATAATATTTAACTACTTATATATACATGTATTTATACTAATACTTGCATATATATCATCCAGCCCAAAACAGATATTATAGAGTCCAAAATACATATTTATACCAGTCTAGTACCCAAAGCCCAGTCCAAATAAATAAAATAAAAACTAAAATAAGCACAAAAGACCATAGGCCCAACTGCCCGAAACTCGGCCCACCAACAAACCAAACTCAATAACCCTTCTCCCTCCCCCTTTTTCTTCCTGGGTTCTCTACATAGAAGAGAAACAAAGGAAATTGAAGAAACAAGAGAAGGGAGCGGGAGTGAGAGTATAGAGAGAGATCAGAGGGCAGAGAGACTTACAAGGAGGGGGGATGGTCAGGTTTCATCGGAAAGGGCTTCGGCCCAAGGTGGAGGCAGCGGTGACGCTGGGAGGGAGCGTGCGGTTACGACAGAATGCGACCTTGGCGTCGACTCCGGAAGAGGAGGCAACATGGCGCCGGCATAGGGACTCCTGTAGTGGCACGACGGGGGACTTTTCAGCTGTTGCTTGGCTCGACAGAATCGGCACGAACGCAAGATCGTCGGGCAAGGAGGTGGCGACGGGTCTGGTCGCTGGGCGGATCTGAGCTATGGTCGTGGCACTTGATGCGCGGGCACAGCTCGGTGTGTGCGATACTCGTCGGAGGGGCAGCACGACGCTTCGGGTCATGCGAGACGCCGGCAATACGGCACGGAGAGGGTGTCTCGGAGCGGGGCTCAGGTAAGTATTTGGGTGGCGGTGATGTTTTAGTATGTGGTGGTGGCGATGGACGGTGGTGGTGGTGATTGGGTCGACTGTGGTGGCAAGGGTGGTGTGGTGTGGTAGTCGGGCATGAGGAGGCACGGCTCGGTCGGTCGGTTGTACTGTGTTTTGGTTTCTGTGGGGATGACATATCCTGTGTCGGACACAGAATGGAATCAAGGTCGTGTTCGGCCTGTCGGACACGATGAGCAATTTTTAGGTTGTGATGTAATAACTGGGAAAGAAATGAGGCGTGGACACTCGGGGTCGGACCTGAGACAGGACACAGACACGAAACATGGTTAATGATGATTATTGGATTTGACGGGTTCGCGACGAGGTGCTGGCAGAATATGAGAGCTGGACTTTAGTGATGGTGGAGAGGTCATATGAAGGGGGATGAGCAGAAAATGGCGGCTATATGAGCTGTCAATGCTCTTTATTTATATGATATATGGATATGTAGGTTAGACTGATAAGAACCAAAATCGAATGATTATATCATTTTCATATTTAAATGCTAAGTAAATATTTAAACTTTAACTAATCAAATTCAATTATAATATCCGATAACAATAATAGTTTAGAATATACTCAATACTATCAAAATAATTTGATTCGTATATTTCGTATCATCAAGTAACTAATTAAAATAAATTATGGGATCATTGTAATCACTTCAAAATAATTTTCAATAATATCCAATAAATTAGACCATATGAATTTAAATAAATCAAATAAGTAATTACTATAATAATTTAAATAGTATCTAAATTCAAGTAAATAATCCTCCTAATAGTATATTATAAAAAAAAATTTAAATATATTAATCAAAATCTTATTTAGGAATAATTAGATAAATTAGGAAGTTTTGTATTAAATAATCTTATGGTCAAAATACTCATGGTTTATAGAACCATCTTTGAAACCAAATATTTTTGATAATAACATATTTCAAAAAACAAGATTTCAACCAAAATAGTTTTTATAAAAACTACTTAAGATTTTCAACCCATAAAATTAATCTAGATTTCGATTTACGAAAGAAAATATTACCGTAATATTGATATAAGATTTTTAAAGAAAAATTACTTTCCAAACAAAATATGCAAAGTAAAATTATTAAACAAAATGAACAATTTTTTTTTTTTGAATTTCGGGAAGAGGAGTATCAGAGAGTACTATCAATCGAGACATTCCGAATAGCGGTTGCAAATTGTCGAGTATATCCATTCGCCTCAGGTGCCCATATTCCCTGCTTGATAATGGAGTAGACCAAATCTTGTCGTTTCTTCCATCCGCGCACATGCGTCGTATGCAGCACCCCAGCGGCCTCCTATCGAACCACGACTCCTGCCAGAGAAGAGTACTTCGGTCATCCTTCATGCCGCGGTGTATCAACGTGCGTAGCATATCACAGTATATACACCTTTTTAAAAACTACGAAATCATTATTGTTAGCCTTTACTCACCAAATGATTTTATCCTTTACATATCTGTTGTGAATCCATGTGTCCCACAAAGACTTCGACGTTAGAGCCTTCCATGCCAGTTTGACTCCAGCTACGTCGCGTAGGCTTCGAAGATTACTCAAGCCCACCCCTCATTCTTCTGTCGGCCGACAGAGTGAATCCCAGCTTATACCATGAAGATCCCTCCTCCATATGAATGTTGCACAGATTTGCTCGATCCTCTTGATAGTGGAAGTCGGTAACAGGATGGCTTGGAGCCAGAACCGAACTATGGTAGTAATAACTGATCGGACAAGTTTTATACGCCCCTCAAAAGAGAGACATCTCGTATGCCATCCCTCCACTCGGCACCGCGTATATTCGACTGGGCTCTAACACTCCATACTTCTGGCGTAATTAATCGATAGCGGGATCCCTAAGTATTTAACAGGAAGCATACCCCGTTCTACACCCAAGATAGCCGCTCGCTCGGTCTGGTTGGGGCAATTGAACTAAAATACGTCGTACTCCTTTCTTGGCTCAGCCGAAGTCCTGTTAGGTTGCCAAACGTATCCTGGATAGCCGCTAATTCTTGAAGCCCTCTCCAAGTAGGGGACATGAACACCAATAAGTCGTCTGCGTATATCAAGTGAGACGCGTGGGGATGAATGTGCTGATATAGCAGGGTAATCCGCTTCCTGAGCACAGCTGAGTCCATAAGGCAGGAGAAGTATTCCATCACTATAGTGAATATATAAGGAGAAAGGGGGTCGCGTTGACGTAGTCCTCTACTGCTTTTGATGAAACCATACGGTTATCCATTCAATAGGACAAAGAAGGTTGGCGTCGATATGCACTCTCGAACCATGGAGACCCACTTTTTGTCGAAACCCATAGCGTCCATAATATGACATACAAAATCTCTGTTTATCGTGTCATACGCTTTACGCAAGTCAAGCTTGGAACAAGATCTGACACCACCTGCCTTGTTGAAATTATGAATTAACTCATGTGCAAGAAGGTTGTTCTCTGCAATGTCACGTCCCTTGATGAATGCAGCCTGGTTCAAAGAGATCAGCTCCTGCATAATACCTTCCATGCAACGGCACATCAAATGTGTTATTATTTTATATAAATAATTACAACATGATATGGGATGAAAATCAGAAAGTAAATTTAACCCTCCTTCTTAGGTATGAGGACAAGGAAGGTATGATTAAGCTCCCGTAGCAGACAACCATTTATGATGAAATCCTGCACCACTTCGAGCGCCGCCTCCTTCAAATATGTCCAATGCAACTTATAGAATTTGCTTCTAAAGCCGTCTGGACCCGGGGCTTTATTAGGATCCGCCTTCATAATAATGGATTCAATTTCGTCCATAGACACGGGGGCCATGAGGACACTATTTCCCAGTTGGGTGACTTTCCGCTTGCAAATCAGTTCAGGAAAATTTGTGAGATAATCAGATTGATTGTATAACTCAAAATAATACCTGACCGCCGTGCTTGGATCTCCATTTGGTCGACAAGTGGCTTTCTAGCCGAGTCGAGCAGCCCCCCGATATGATTATGGTGTTTACGAGTCCGTATCATATCACAGAAGAACTTCGAGTTCTTATCCCCCTCACGAAGCGACATGCACTTAGCTCCCTGAGCTAGCTCTACTTGCTCTTGGAGACGTAGCAGGCGGACCCGATTTTCGTGTTCCCGTTCCTCTTCCGCTAAGGCCGGTTTCATAATGTCCGCTTGCAGCTTCTCTTGAACTTCCCGGAGCAGCCGCTCCTCGTCGTCAACCAATTTAATTATGCGGGTCGCTGTCACTTCTTCAAGTTCACTTTTACAGTCTTCAGGCGGCCAACAAGCCAAAACTGTGGGTTCCCTTCAATCTGGTGCGTCAAACCACGCTGTACCACGCCAGAATAACCCTCTATTAGTGGCCACTTGAAGCAAAAAGTCCGACCACGAGGGATGCGTGCGTCCACCAGACGAACGAATATGGGACTATGATCACTAGTTCCTGTAGGGAGACCCTCTACAAAAACTAACGGGAATTGGCCAACCATGTTTGATTAACTAGAGCTCGATCTAGTTGACACGCGACACGTCACTGAGTAGCCTTGTTATGCCACATCCACATATGTCCCGTCCTTCCCAAAGTTTGTAAACCTGAGGAAGAAGGCAGGTCTGGAAGTCTTGTAGAATAGGCTCGGGGATCCTCCTACCGCCAACTTTTTCAGGTTGATATAAAACATCATTATAATCTCCCATAATAATGAGAGGAGCATTATACTGTATGTTAGCAAGAGTGCTAATACGGGATATGTCTCTGCCTGTCTTCATCCCGTGCACGGCCCCGTGCACGCCCTGTTGTTTGTGCGTCATAACTCAACGCACAGAGCTCCGTTTCA
>JANAVB010029215.1:14548608-14576108 GCA_029216955.1 Iris pallida | reverse complement strand
GAGTTATAGAAAATATAGAGATTTTTGAGAAAATTTTAAATTTAAGGAGAATAATATTTGAGGGTGTATGTTGAAGGAAATATGAAGGTTGATTTTATAATGGAGAATAAGTTTTGTAAGGCCTAGTAGTTTTAGATTGAATAACACGAGAAGAGTAATTTGAACAAGTTTAAGGATTTCATAAAACTTGATTTAGAGGTTTCGGATCTAATTTAGGACAAGGTGGAAGAATTTGGATTTAAAGATGATTAAGTGGTTAGTATTGAATGCTAATAAATAAAAGGGTATGCTTCATGAGTAATGTTTTAGAATTTAGGAATTGAGCCTATGATGATCATGACAAGGTCCAATCTTCATAACGAAAGAGTATAAATTCTTGGTGGTAGTCATATAAAGGTTGATTTTCGTATTTAGACTTATGAGATAAAGATATGATTGGCAAATGATGATTAGATAAGTTTGATGGTATCAGAGAGAGATGGTTAACTTGACTTTCCTATGAAACCTTGTCTTTTGTTTTCCATATCAAAAGGAGAAAATTAACTTATTCCATATCTTTGAATTATCCTTTAAAAGTTTTTAATATCATTGAATCCTAACTCTCTTGATCACGACCAATCGACTTTGTTCATCTTTTCTTATCATATTAATATCCTGGGTCATACTCAATTGAATTAAATTTAATTGTGACCTAGATCTCCATCCTTGGATGCTCGTGCTCAGACTTCGATGACCTTGTTCCCCATCTTGCCCCAAATCTTGATTTACCTAGAGATTGATCAACTTAGATCGTGTCGGGACTAAATTTTCTTTTATATATATCGTGATTGGATTTTATTGCTATTGACACTCGTGCTTTAAACTTTCGATTTTGATCATCTTTAGAATAGTAACGCTTTATAGTTAATTCCTAGTTATTGTTTTTTTGATAATTATCAGTTTTTATATAGGATGATAGACTGCCTTACAACCCGATGATTTATTATTTTCTTTATCTTTTCTAGTATGGCACCCATGACCAGAGTCTGTCCCCAATGCACAGCTGTAGTTCCGAATGAGATCGAGATTGTACTTTCCCCTTCCATTGCTCAGGAGGTGTTAGCAGCCTCACCGGAGAGTTTTCCTCCATCTTCTATCCTTCATGAGAGGGCTGCAGTTCAGTCGGAGACTGAGGGCCTCCATTTGCATCCTGGAGTGGTACCCCATGCCATTCCTAATGTAGCTCAGATTTACAGACTTCTTCAGGATGTGTGGGAAGTACAGAGACTTTAGCCTGAGCTTATGAGAGAGCAGAGTCTCAGTATCCAACTGTTGGGGGATTATATACATTCGAGGGGAGAGCCAAGCCCCAAGAGGGCGAGGAGCAGAATATACCCAGAGCCTCAGGAGTACCCCGGCTTCCAGCCTAGACCTACCTATCCAGTTCAGATTCCTGTCCAGCAGAGGCCAGTTGAGCGAGTGCCTACCTGTGCCTTCTGTAAGAAGCTTGGGCATGTATGGAAGGACTATAGGAAGAGACTAGGACTGTGCCTATTATGTGGGTCAGCTGGACAAAGTATGCTACATTGTCTTATTGCACCTACCCCTAGTCGATGCCTATCTCCAGGAGAGAGTTCTAGCTGCCAGACCTAGTAGAGGTGAGTTCTTGACCTATACCTTATCCTATCTTGATAATTATTGTACCCTACCATATTATGAATCTTATGACTACTTTTGATCTAGTATGACTATAATGGCTAGATGATGAGACCTCAGACTGATATTACCTGCCATAACCCTGTATGATATCTTTTCAACTTCATGATTTAAATAAATTTTCTTAAGACTATGATTGTTGGGGGTTTGACCTAGAAGTAGTACGACCACTTTAATTTCGAGAATGAAATTATTTTAAGGAGGGTAGATTTGTCATACTCACTTTTTCTAATTAAGGGTATTCTAGTCATCATGTGCTAATTTGATTTTTCTTATTTTTTAATTAAATTGATTGGTGTGTGGCTTTGATTGGTGTTTTGGTAGTATAAGGTGGTATAACCTTAGTCAACCTTGATTAGAAGTCTAATAATGTAATAAGATTTATTATTGGCTTTTTAGATTTAAATTAGAATTATTGTCTATTTTTAAGAATCATTTAATTCATTTTTAGCTATTTTTCATTAAGCCTTTAAGCCTTTTTGTCAATGGGCCTTTTTAGCAACTTGAGGAGTGCTTGGCCCATGACTAAACCCTAACCCTAATACCCCCATGACTTGGCCGGCCAAACACAGCAGCCCCCCCTTTCATTTGTGAGAAACTAGTAGCCGTCACAAATTCAAAACCCTACTTTTTTTTCCTTCTCCTCCAAAAGTCCCATTCTCTCGTTTCTCACCCAAATCCTTCCAAACAAAGTGCATTGCGACCGTTGGGAGGAGAGAAACCTGGTGGAGACTTGTTAGCAAAGGATCGGAGGCGTTTGACTGGAGGAAAGCGGCATCGACAAGTTTTGGAGGCTTATTTCATTGAGTTTTGACACTCAATAGGTAAATCTCTTTAAACACCTGTTAAATTCCATTTTTTTTGTAGATGCATCCATATAGGTACCCCAGACCTGTGCATAATATTTGGTAGGTTTGTTATTTCGTTTGATAGCCGTATCGGACACGTGTGGGTCCTATGGAACACGTGTTCGACAAAATGCCACTTAGAACTGAAAATTGTTATTTTTCGATTCTGTTTTCACGAATTCCTTGCTAATATTATTTATAATAACTTTCTTGAAAACGGATCTTGATTCGACACGATTTCAATATCCGAATCGGACACAGACACGCGTGCACGAGGCCCGTGCACGGCCCCGTGCATGCCCTGTTGTCTGTGCGTCATAACTCGACGCACAGGGCTCCGTTTCTCGTAAAATTTTATGGGTACGTGGGGGAAACCTCTGACCACAAGCTCCTAAAAATTTTCAATATTTCGTGGAGCGTGCGCGGACAAATCTTACGTGCACGGTTCAGCCCGTACCGTGCACGCGGTTGAAAAGTGCTACTGACACGGCCTTTGTACGCGAACACGACGTGACGAGGAACCGTTCCAGGAGTACGAACACGAAGCCTTATACATGGGATACCCAGGAACTCGATCCCGAGACACGGCGTGGCTCGAATCGCGAGCTACGTGGCTCGATACGCGCCCACGGACACGCACACGCGTGCGCGCACATGCCGCACGGGATCCGCGTGTCCTGTGTCATATAGACAAGACGTGGTGTCGTGTCAGTGTATCCTAGACCTAGCCCAGGACCCTACCTAGCTATGTACACGAGCACGAGGCTTCTCGCGTTGCGTGCGACGTCCAATAGGACAAAACGCATGTGTACGTACACGTTCCGACACACGTATCCGTTTTTTCGATATGCACTCTGTTGACATGATACGGACACGGGTTTGACCCTGTGAGTACCCGAGCACATCACACACATGGACACTTTCGTGTTTGCCAAGTTTTGTGGGTTCTAGTTGGATATTTTGCGATTTGGGTCTCGAGTTGAGTTTTTGGGTTTCGACTATATATATATATATATATATATATATATATATATATATATATATATATATATATATATATATTGAAAGAAACTCCCTCTTTTTATTAATCAAGGCTCAAAATGCCGAAGCCTGACACGTATACAAGGCAAAAGCCGAAAAAAGTATACTACCAAAAGGAAAGACAGGAGGGAGGGGTGAGGGGCGACCGCCTTCGCCAAAACTAATATATGTACTGTTGCCAGAATGCCGGATAGCTGTGGGAGCAGAAGGAACTCCTTTTGCGACATTGTCGGTGAATTTTCCGGGTTAGCTATTCGGCAGAGTATTGGTGTCCTTCGTATCTCGTTTTGTTGCGATTTTTTCAAATTGCCCAGGTTACGGCCGCTGCTACGATCTGGTGGCCGTGGGACGCGCCTCCCCAGTGGGCCAGAAGATCGTTAAAGCGCCCGTCTCCTGGGGCGATGTTGTAGTAGTGATTGAGGGTGCTCTAGATTTTGTCAGGGAGGCTTCCTTTCCGGAAGATATGGTCAATAGTCTCCGTCTGACGCTCGCTGCAACAATTACAAGTAGACGCCAGGCTAATGCCGATGGAGTTAAGGATATCATCGGTTGGCAGTTTCTTTCTCATGACTCTCCACAGAAGGAAGGACCATTTCTTTGGGATGCAAGAATGCCTGTATCGCGCAATGAAGTGTTCTTGACCGTTCTCATGGATCGCGAATCTCGCCGATCGCACTGAGAATGCTCCAGAAGCTTTTAGCGACCACCTCAGCTTGTCCGCGTCGGCCCCAAGGATAAGACCGAGCTGACGAATGCTGTCAACCGTTTCATTGCCGGACCATTCGCGGATCTTGTCCCAATTCCAATCGTTATTGGTGGGGTTCCACAGGTCTTTGATCTTGCTATTTCTGGGAGAATCGGTAATGTTCAGGATGAGGCAGTCTCCAATCCATCTCTCCAGGAAGGGGTTAGCCTCGCCTGTGCCCAGATGGAGTCTGATCGTCGGCTCTGCTAGTTCTCGGTCTCGTAAAATACGACGCCAAGCCGCTGAGGATCTGCTGTTAGCTGTAGCCATGGCCGGGTGTATATGTTTGAAGTACCTGGCCTTCATAAACTTGGTCCACAGGTTTTTGCTTGTGCGTAATTTCTACCACAGTTTCATCGAGAAGGCTTTGACGATGTAATCGAGTTTGGTGAATCCAAGCCCGCCGATCTCGATCGGGGTCGCCATGGTTTCCCAGCTGGCCCAGTGGTGTTTGTCTTGCCCCTTGTTGTGCCCCCAGAAGAAATTGCAAAAGATCTGCTCAATCGATGCGATAACCTTCCTGGTCGGAGAGCAAGCCGCTAATGTGTGGATGGGGACGGAGTTGAGCACATGTTTGATGAGGATAATTTTGCCTCATGGGGATAGGGTGGCGTTATGCCATCCATCGATTTTGTTCCTGATTTTGGTGATCAAGTTCTCGAAGATGCTGGCGTTAGATTTTCCGTACACCAGGGGACAGCCTAGATAGTTGAAAGGAGGATGTGCCACCGTGAAGGAAGTTAGGTTGGTGAGTCTGGTTGCGTTCTCGATTTTGATGATGTGGTGGGCGTAGATGACACTCTTGGATTGGTTGATCTTCTGGCCTGAGCATCTGGAGTACCGCTCCAGGGTGTTATGTACCACCTCCATCGATCCGACATCCTCGGATGAAAAGATGAGTAAATCGTCGACGAAGGCCAGGTGGGTGATGGTGGGGCATCCGCTAGACGTGTGGTAATGTTGGAAGTTAGGGGTGTTGACCATGTTGTTAAGGTTCCTACTCAGAGCGTCAGCAGCAATGATGAAGACCGTGGACGATAGAGGGTCGCCCTGTCTGACTCTGCGGCTGGATTTGAAAAATCCTTCAGATTGGCCGTTGATTACTGTAGAGAACCATGAGTTGCTGACGGACCTCCACACGATGTTGGTCCAGTTCTCTGAAAATCCGAATGCTCTGAATACCCAGATCATGAACTGCCAATCGAGTCTGTCGTATGCTTTTTCCATGTCAGTTTTGATGGCGATGTTGCCCCCTCTAGCCAAAAATTTCATGCAGGTGATAAGTTCTTAGGCCAGCATGATGTTGTCCTGGATGTTCCTTCCGCGAACGAACCCGCTTTGCTCCTCCGAGATGATTATGGGAAGAATGTTTGTCATTCTGGTAGCAATGACCTTGGATATAATTTTGTTGGTGAATGTGCAAAGACTGATGGGTCGAAAATCGCGAAAGGATTTCGGGTTGTCTTTTTTCGGGATGAGGATGAGATTGGCGCTGGATATCGCTTTGGGGTAAGGTGCTCCTTCAAGGAAGGCAATAGCCGCTTCGGTGATGTCCCGCTTGATAATATCCCAGCAGGTGCGAAAGAAGGTCCCTGTAAAACCATATGGGCCGGGTGCGCTGTGCTCGTTCAAGGCCCACACCGCGTCTTTCATTTCCTGTTCGGACAGGGGGCGCTCCAACAAAGCATTGTCGGCGTCGTTAATGATATTGGGAATTTGGTTAAGGAAGGTTATGTCTTTGTGGACCGTCTCCTTGGAGAATAATTTGGCGTAGTAATCGGCGGCCGCCTCTTGGATCTCCTTATGGTCTGTTCTGATGGTGCCGTGCTCGTCGGTTATATGATGTATCGATAGTTTGTGTCTTTTTCCGTTGACGCCGGCGTGAAAGTATTTAGAGTTTTTGTCCCCGTCGCTGTCCCATTTCAGTCTGGCTTTCTGCTTCCAGAAATCGGTCTCTACTTTAAGCCTGAATTTGAGCACCGCCTTGGTTAGGTTCAAGGCTCTCCTGGCCGCTGGGGATCGGTCGGATAGGAATAAAGCTTCTACTCGGGTGACATCGTCCTCTGCTACACGAATCGCTTGGAAGATGTCCCCAAAGGCTTGTTTGCTCCTTTTGGAAAGAGCTTTTCTAGTGGCTTTGAGCTTGTTGCTGACCCGAGTGAGAGGATTGTGGGAGTCCTAACTGTTCCACGCTTCTACAACGATGCTCAAGAACTGCGGGTGGTCAGTCCAAAAGTCGAGAAATTGGAAGTTCTTTTTGGGTGGGTGGGTGATGTTTTTGATTTCCACCAGGATAGGGGCGTGGTCGGATTCTGTGGATTTGAGGTGGGACAGGGTGGAGCTGATCCTCATACCGTGCCAGCGCGCGTTGGTGAAGGCTCTGTCTAGACGGGAGTATTGACGGCGGTCGCCGTCCTGCATGTTGCACGGTTTCGACTATATATATATATATATATATATATATATATATATATTTCCAACGTGTGCGGGCTCAGTATAATCGTGTGTCCCACGCACACGATTCTTGGACTGTCGTATGGAACGACATTTGGAGTGCGGACGTAGTCCGTTGGCCTTGTCATCAATGCTGTGCACACGTACCCCACGCACTCCGCGCGCTCCAGAGCTCTGCTCGGCAGCACACCGTCTTTCGACGACAGTTACTCAACACCTTGCTTTGCCCACGACGCCGAAGAGATGCCCTCGACGACTAGGGGTGATCGCCCATACGACGGCCACTGATTCCCTGCCGTCTGCGACTACCGATTCCGCCCAGTCGCCTGTTCTATGTGCACGACGCGCATATTGGCGACGATCGCCGACGCCCTTACGATCGAGCCTGCGATCGTTTATGGCGGATGTCTTTTCGTCGCCCTCAGCAGCGCCGCATGACGGATCGCGTGGTCGGCCTGTCGCTTATACCCGTGGGCGAATGGTGCCGATTCCCCGATCCGTCGCACGACGACCGTGCACTGAGTTTGCTACACGGACGCCTCATTCTGCCCCACGCAGGCTCAGTTCGTAGCCCTATATCGTCAGGCCTCCGACGTTGTGGATGCCCCGCATCGCACAGGCTAACTCATCCTCGCCCTATATATATATATTGAATTAATTTTTTTTCATAATTTAATTTCCTGAGATTTTTGTTATGATTTCTGAGTTTATAACTCGTATACGATATTCTGGACTTGCGGGGAGTGGTTGTTGGGTTTATACCCTAATTATCTACTATTTATGTATATATATGGGTTTCCTCTTTATATATATATATATATATATATATATATATATATATATATATATATATATATATATATATATATATGGAGCGGATCAAAAGCCCCCCTTATAAAACCCCATAAAAATCCCCCTCACTCTAATTCGTAATATTAATGTTAATATTAATTTTAATGTTAATATTAGTGTTAATATTAATGTTAGTGTTAATATTAATTTTTTTTAATTTTTTTATATATTAATTTTAATGTTGATGATAATATTAATGTTAATGTTAATGTTAATGTTAATATTAATTTTAATGTTAAGTTTAATGTTAATTTTAGTATTTAATGTTAATATTAACATTAATATTAATATTAACATTAACATTAATATTAACATTAATATTAACATTAAATTACGGATTAGTGTGAGGGGGTTTTCTAAGGGGGACTTTTGATCCGCTATATATATATATATATATATATATATATATATATATATATATATATATATATATATATATATATATATATATATATATTATTTGTGTGTGTATTTCATATATATATTATTTGTGTGTGTGTGTGTGTGTATTTCATATATATGGTTATATGTGTGTAAATATATACATTGATGAGTTGGTCGAGATACGTAATTAGAGCTGTCAAGACGGGCCGGCGGGGCGGCCCGGCCCTCACCCACCATAACCCACCATTTGGCGGGACGGAGTGGGCTGACCCACCATTTTGGCGGGCTGAAAAATTCCAACCGAGCCCAAACCCACCGGCGGGCCTCGGGCTAGGCGGGCCGGCCCGCTTAATTTTTAAATTTTTTTAATTATTGTTTAGTTTATTAAAAGAAAAAAATATATATATAATATTTTCTACTCACTCTCATATGCATCAAATTACAAGTAAAATACAAGAAACATTATAATAGTAGATATTTCTTTAAAACACCTTATTCATGTAAATAAATGACCAAATTTAATATTTTATACATCATTACTTGCATTAAATGAGAATTTTTATCATTTATAATACATATCTCATATCTGTGCTAAATAAAAAAATTAAAAATTTTATAAAAAAATAGATGGCGGGCCAATCCACTTGGTCCGCGGGCTAGCCCATCGCGGGGCGGACTACTAGCGGGCCAGCTCACCTAAGCCCGCCTGTTTGGCGGGCTCCTAAATGCTCTGCCCAACCCACCTTTTTGGCGGGCGGGGCGGGCCGGCCCAACGGGCTTAGAAGTCTCATAGTTAAATATTTAGCTATTGTTCTCTATTTTGAACCCTCACAACAGTCCCTTGTCGACACACACCCACTCAACTTTTTTCACAAGTAATGTTATATATATATATATATATATATATATATATTACTTGAATGAATGAATATATATATCTATATGTAAGTGTTTGCTTGTGAATGTAACCTAGAGAGTATTGAGTTAGTTTAGGATTGACCCAATGAGCCTAGAATGGCCGAGTCGACCGACAAGTTGACCAACTTGGCAAAAGCCAACTTTGGGTCAAACTTGATCCAAATCGACTCAAACGAACTTAGAATGACTTGGAAACTTGTACTTGACCTAAAAATTAGTAAACAGACTAGTTGACTTATAGTTGACCAGGTTTGACCAGAGTTGACCAAGGGTTGACTTTGACTTAGAAAGACCTAAAATCATGTAGAATTGTATTGTAGACCTTTCTTATGATATTTTTGACCATGTTGTGACTTATGGTTATTTTAAATAGGATTACATCAATCCAGTTCAGTTACACTTCCTCATCAGCAGCTTGGATTATCAGGTGAGTACATTCTCTGATCGTTTCATACTTGTTTGGACATATTACTTGTTATAGACTAGTTTACTTGATGCTGTCACGATGTTATCACGGATTAGTACTATATGGATCTCTTCATGCGATGTTATCCCCTTGGATACATCGGGTATATTGTGCTCATGTACTTTATCATGTGCATCATGTCTAAGAAAATAAATTTGATTTTTAGGCTCAATATGGCCACAAATTTTTTTAATATTTTTTTTCATTTCTAACAGTCATTTACAGCATTCGAATGTGTGTTGTAAAAAAGATGGAGATGGTCATTTACAGCGTTTGAATGCACATTGTAAAAAAGATGGAGAGGGTCATTTATAGCGTTTGAATACACGTTGTAAAAAAGATGGAGATGGTCATTTACAGCGTTCAAATGCGCGCTGTAAAAAAGAGGAGAGGGTCATTTACAGCGTTCAAATGCATATCGTAAATAATACGGTCATTTACAATGTTCAAACGCATGTTGTAATTAATATGGTCATTTACAGCATGACCTTTTAAGGCACCAAAATGTACGTCGTGAAAGATCTTTTACGGCGTGCTTTGCGTGCCGTAGATGATCATTTTTCTTGTAGTGATCGTCTACTCTTTGTATTCGTATTTATTCATGTATACTCATGTGACATTCATGTACACTCATGATCATGTGAGCTTTTCATGTATAAACGAGTTGTTTCATATGGACTGATACTCCATTTGAGACACTACCTTTTATGTGTAATAACATAACCTGGACAGATCCTTGTGTACTGATTGGGGCAGGGGGAGTATTTATTTGGTTATGTGATCTACACCATTATCATATACAACTCCAAATTAGATTTTTGTCATGTATAACCTAAGCTTGTTTACATAACCAAACATGTGCTCTGAATCACGTAGTTAGTTCAGTTTTCTTATCTATATTATGTATATCTATTTCCACTATATGATCTTCTTCTTTTTACAGTCTCTCTACTATTTTTTTACAGTGTTTCATGTATATTATTCTATAGCTTGTTCATATTTTTCTTTCATATTATGAACTGTGTGAGAGATATGTATTCATTTCTGTCCTGACTGGACCTGTTAAAAATATTACAGATGATGAGGATTGCTGCGATACTTACTATGGAGCAGGCCTAGTTGACACAGGTGACCTGGACCCTCAGGAGGATCCGGTAGTCACTAAGGACTTGCCATTAGCTTAGTCTAGACTTATCTTATTAGCTAGCTTTATGAGACATTTGAGATTGTATTGAGATATTATTTATGATGTGGTTTACACCGAGATTTATTATTCATATTTGTGACTCTCTGTCGAGATTATCTTATCTTCTATTCCATCTTAGATATGGTGATTGAGTTGTACTTTATATATTATTCTCCTTTCGGAGCATATTCACATTATGTTAGATGTTGTGACCTAAAAAAGCTTTCTACCGTCGACACTGCGACGTAGGCTGGACGTACCCACTTCTCGTGCCCTTACACTGGGTGCGGGTCGTGACACATATAGAACTACCGTATTACTCCAATATTCAGTTGTTTCTTCCAGGTCTTTCTCCGTAAATATTGCCCTCTCGCTAGAGGCAATCTTTTTAGGGGGAACGAACTTCATGTGACCATTATCAATACTCGACCCGGGGTGGTAGCGGTCCGCCCACGACTTGCTAGCTACCTTTTCTACCATATTCTGTATGCCTTTCTCTACTGAACTTGCTCGTCGAGTGTTGTCATTCATACGAGGATCCTCTTTCCTCATCCCTGCTATGTTGCTGGGAGTAGTTTCGCCCCCCTCTCCATCGTAGGGCGTGTTGACCTACGATTTGGTGTGTTATTTTCGGGATGCATCAATGGTCTCCTCTCTCTTGCCGCACCAGCCACCCTACATGCGAATCTCTCCTCCAAACGGCGACCATTGTTCCCCCCTTTATCCCTCCGAGCTTTTTCCTCTACCCTAGTACTCCGCCTTCGGCGGACCGTCGTCCACCCGCCGCTGTCAGCGATGCCCGCCTGAGGTTGGGTACCACCGCTTGTCTCTCCGAGTCGCGTCTTCTACGGATCCCATGCGGCCTCCTTTAACCCTAACCCTAATTCGCCCGAGTTCCTCCCCGCCGCAGAAACCATCCTTTTTTAATATATATATATATATATATATATATATATATATATATATATTTCCTTTTTTATACTACTACAAAAATGGATAACAATGACGGCTAAATATGCTAATTGATGACATTTATTTGGCCGTCATCTATGAAGGGGTCATCTTTATTATTAGTAATCAATGACAACTAAACGCACGTCATCTTTATTTATAAAAGATGACTTTTATGTATCATCTTTATTTAGAAAAGATGACTTTTAAATGTCATCGTTATTTACAAAAGATGACTTCTATCGTAAAACAACAATGACAACTCAACGCACGTCATCTTTATTTATAAAAGATGACTTTTTTGTATCATATTTACTTAGAAAAGATGACTTTTTTATGTCATCGTTATTTACAAAAGATGACTTGTATCGTAAGACAATAATGACAACTCCACGCACGTCATCTTTATTTATAAAAGATGACTTTTATGTATCATTTTTATTTAGAAAAGATGACTTTTATATGTCATCATTATTTACATAAGATGACTACTATAGTGATTAGTGAGACAATAATGACAGCTCAACACACGTCATCTTTGTTTATTGATATAACTTTTATGTATCATCTTTATTTAGAAAAGATGACTTTTATATGTCATTGTTATTTACATAAGATGACTTATATATGTCATCGTTATTTACTGCAGTGTTCTTCAAATAAAAACATTAGTTTCAGACTCAAATTCATACTTGCAATCTAGGAAACAAATTTATGCAAGCCTAGTCGGAGTAAATTCAGAAGAACAAGCTTATGAAACCATATTAAAGTAAATAATCCACTACAGATATATTGATCAAATTACTGTAGTTAACAGTCTCCAACAGACAAAAGAACACTGAAGCATATCAAGTTTAATTGCACCCAACACATTCCTTGTCAAAAAGAAGGTTCTCATCAAAAAGGACTAACTAGAATAAATTGAAAAATTGGAGTAGGCTACTGGGTGACACCAAGCCACTTGGTGAAATTCTCAAACTTTGCGTAATAAGGCACAATTGACACATCAAAATCGCTGTCAGTGACCAGTCTTGTACCATGACTTTCCAGCAGCCTTGATGGCAGAAGCCTCCCCCTGCAATAAGACACAATTGACACATCAAAACATGCGAACAACAAGGTAGTATTGGAGAAAAATGACTCTTGCCAAGATTTCCAACAGCACTTTGATCATGTTCGAACCAAATCTAACCAAAAATATAGAAAATATAGGTGAAACCCCTATTAATAATGTAGGTGATAACTTTAAACGTCTAGAAAAAATACATGGCAATTGAAAATGGATCATTACAGAGGGCATATTATGGGATCTGACATCAGTTGAAAATACTGATGCACAAAAACCCATGGATTTTTTGTGGCTTTGATGTGCAGGTATGAAGCCAGAATTGTTCAACAAACTTTTTAAACTGTAAGCTTACCAAAAATAAATTCAATAGCATGAAACAGAGGCCATATTATGGGATTTGACATAACGTTTCGTTCAACTACTTCATCAATTTTTGGTTTGTCTCTTTTAATAATTTTGGTTGATTGAAAGATGTCGAATAAAAGGGAGCTGCACAAAGAAATGAGATATGAACTAGTATGTATTGACAGTAAATAACTCATAATGACATAAAATTTACAAAAGAAGGAAATAAAAGATGGCAAATTTAGCTTTTAATGAAAGCCCAGAGAAGAAACAACTTTAACTTGTTTTATGCATTACATATGAGCTTACCAATTTTTTCTATTAATGTGCAGTCAGATCCAAACACAAAAGAAATCATGTTCATCATAGGAGAGATCAGAAGAACCCAGATAATCCATACCTTCAGTTATCAGATGGAACCCGAACCCATGTCGAGAATGTTCTTGGCACCACTGACTCTATTCTCACTATATTTGCTTTCACTGACTTTCCCAATGCCTGACATATATCAAAATTAGTTAATATTGAAAAAAAATGCAACCAACTTGATATAAAAAAGCTTAATGACAATAAAGAACCAATTATAGAGGAGAATAATTCTAGAACAAGAGTTAGTGCACTCTTGAATGCCCTACTTGAGAAAATTGAAAGCCACTTCTTTGAAGGATTTGTTCAGGCAACAGTTTTTGCGGACACAATGGACTCCTCAACTTAATACTAGTTGATACTCAAGATTAGATAGTCATACAGGAAAATCAAGTTCAATAAACCATATGAGCTACTTTGATCAAATACTTTAGCTATCAATTAAGTGAGTGTAGTTATCCGGTAAAAAAAGTTGTGTGATATATGCATATCTACGATCACCTTGTCACAAATTTCAGGAGACAAGGCACTGTATCCCCCAAGGAGACTTTCAGCCAGTTACTCTACTTTCATTTTGCAAGAGAGAAAATTAAATCTCGAGGAGACAAGGCACTGTATCCCCCCAGGAGACCATACTGAACTCTATTAGTGTTTCCAAAAAAAGTTAACTTTGGATACTAGTGTCATCAGTTGTGCAGCCAACAGTGCTAGTTCTAACGTATCGTGGTAATAGAATATATATTTTTTGCCTTGTACTAATCAGTAGTAGCTCAACATTAATTAGTGTATTTGCCCGTTGCTTCTTGACGAAATAGCTTACAAAACAACAGCTTATGAAACAACATACAGCAGTAGAATAGTAAAACATAAAGCATGAAGAATTTTTTTAAAGTGAAGGCAACAACAGGGAAGAAAAGAAGCAGGATGCAAAAAAGAAAGTTGGCTCAAAGTTTTCCAAAAACTGGTGCAACAACTTATCTATACATGATTTAATTCAAAAGATTTGTCGAACGAGCCTTCCGAGGAAGAATTTAAACTTGGATAGCTTCGGAACTTGCCTTTCTCTTCTTCTTCTCATTTGATTACCCAATAGAAGTAAATCATATGCGGACATAGCACGACAGGGCCTTCTCATTTCGAATTTATGCCCATGGCTGACCACATATCAATTGGCATAGGCATGCTTAGCAATTTATAAATCTATAGAGGTGATATGGGTTTTTATTTGAACATATATGCAAAAGACCTTCATGTAAGACAAATTTTTAAAAGGAAAATTCTAATGTACATGTCAAATTCACCTTAAACCGCTTGTCCCTTGGACCAAAAGGCTTGCTGAGATTGTATGAAGGTCGTTGATTACCCCTTAGGATGCCATTCTGAATCGCTGATAGACAAAGGTTGAAGATAACATATGCAGATAAACAAATTGGCACAAGGATTATAAAAGGCATGTAAAGCCACTTCCCTATTTTTTTTCAGTATTTACCATTCTGATCTCCATATTATGCAGGTACACTGGTGTATTCACTGTACTTACAACTGAGATAATAAACTTTATCCAACCGAGGCAGATTGATCCTTTTCATCTAAAGGTCTTCCAAAATTGGTGCAGTTTCGTGTCGCATCAGCATGCAACAAGTATCATTGTGATAATAATCCAGACAAAGAAAAAATAACAGCATATAAGGCAAAGTATACTATAGAGAATTATGGCCAGATCACTTCACTCATGTCTGACACAGTGAAAACATTTGCTCGATCAAAACATAGAAACTATAATGCAGTACGTACTTATGATGGCTACATCCGAGTCACAAAAAATAGTTACTAATTTATGAACTGTGCTCATACTTGTCACTACTTAACCGGGAAAGAAGAATTTCTTTCAAATAAGGAGCATTGTTCTCAAATATATTGTACACATATTACAACTATTCCAATTACACAGCAAGCATTGATTTATATCTGGTGCCATCAATGTTAAGGAATACAATGGACAAGACATCATATGGTCTGGTCATACAGAACCAAAAGGATTGTAGTGTGGCATGCAGGTCTAACTAGAACAAAGGCAAACTAATACATCTCTTGACATCAAAAATTGTGTCTACTATTCTTTCAAGTATTTTTTCTACCATACACATTCGGTGTTTCCAATCTCTGAACAAGAAGAGAAATTTATATACAACATTTTACCTGGATGGATCACTCGAGTTTGACTTTTTTTAATTTTTTTTGAGAAAACTCTACTTTGCAGTTGTATTTCATTTTCATCCCCCACCAAACAATGCAAACATGAGCATCATCACGTAAAAGAGATGGGCCACTGAGAAAATTATAGCACATTTTCCTGTAGGGCTATAGCCTACTTCTCTCTTTAGGTTGAACAACATGACAACATCACCTACCAAATTTTCTAACATTGTAGAAAGGCATATCGGTGGTTTGTTTGTGTCTTCCATTTGCAGAAGCACAGTAGGTGCTACATCTATCCCAGGGTTAGGATGTCAACAAAAGATGTCCTTTCCTCAGGAAAAATAAATGCAGATAAGATTTTCTGGGTCAATTTGTCAGGCACAAGACACTCCTACAGAAAACAAACTAACCAGGTTCCATAAGCCTTGTGCCAGCCTCTAAGCAAGCTCTATAGATGTCAACATCGAAATATTCCCTAGTATATGACTTTGATGCCAACATCGAAATAGCTAAAACCTGCCACTAGTACAAAAGAAAACTACATTAAACCACCCCCAACAAAATTAAGAATTTGCAGTGTTCAAGTATCCTCACCTCGTCGATGACGGTGCCGTCGCGGCCAAGGGTGAACCTGTACTCAACGAAGTGGCTCCTGGGGCGCCATGTGGAGCCTCCAGCAGGACGAAACACCCTCTTGACGATGGTCGACGCTGCCGGGACCGACACCAGCACGATCCCGGGCGGATGGGCCGCCACCGAGGGACGTGATTATAGCGGCGATGGTGCCGAATTTGGACCCAGGCTCGTACGAGTCGGGCAAGGATCTGACCCGATCGTCGTTGGGGTGGATGAGGGTTTAGGAAGAGGAGGCGGAATCTAGGGTTTTGTAGAGGGGAAGTAGGGTTTTGAAGGGGAAATTAGGGTTTCTGGAGGAGTGGATAAGAAGGGATTTGCGGCTATGGTCAATGGAGGCCGACCCTATCTATGGTTTGAGGTTAGGGTTTGGATGTAGAGGCCAGGGTTTTAGTAGAAAGTATAGAGTCTAGGGTTTCAGTAGAATGTTTAGGAAGGAGGGATAGGAGGTGGTGGACGAGAGAAGATACAATATTGTGGAGGCAGCAGCCATGGGAAGAAATAGATAGGAAGAAGAAGATGGAAAGAGGAAAGGCTCGGGGACTAACATAAATATAATCGTCAACATAGGTCTACAATAAGAAAAATCCAAAAAAATTATCAAAATAGTAGATAAAAAAATTGTGCCAATTTTGGTCAGAGGCGGGTTGTCGACGTGGAGGCGAGGAGGTGTTGATGGAAAATCGGTTGGAGCCACGAGTTTGAGCCCGTCGGCTGTGGGCAGCGGCCACGAGTTTGAGCCCGTCGGCTGTGGGCAGCGGCCACGAGGTGGAGCTCGACGTCTTCACCCGCCGGCGGTAGATTAGTTAAGAAAATCGTAATTGGAAAAATAGGGATTAGTGAACGCCGACTGGAGAAGTCGACGAGGACTTTGGGAGTTTTCCATCCTCAACGAGGAAGCTCGATGGAGAATCATTGATCGTTGGTACGCTGAAACAAAGGCCGTTGATGGTGTCATTGCGGTTGCTAGATGGCGAGGAAAGGATTCGGGGAGGAAGAAGAAGGGGTGAGGAATAAAATCGGAGAGGAACGGACCTGAAGAGGAAAGGATTCGGTAGGGTGAGGAGTAAAATTGGATTTGGAGTAAATAAAAACTCTCAGACCTAACATATGTGAATAGCAAAAGATGACATCAGATTAAAAATATATCTCAAACATATATTCCACATCTTTTTTTAATACATAAAAGATGACATCTATAAAATTATTTCATGACCCTTATTTTTGTAACCATCATCTTAATGTACATTTTATGACATTTTGTTTTTTAGTATCATTGATTATGTTATTAATGACAATTATTTAATGATCTGACATTAAAAATATCATCAATGACATTTTTTAATGAATGTCATCTATATAGTGTCATTACTAACTATTTTTGTAGTAGTGTTAATATATATATATATATATATATATATATATATATATATATATATATATATATATATATATATATATATAGAGGATGAGGGAGGTGAGGTGCCACCCTATGGAGGGTGTCTACTTGTCACCCCCCATATGCTATCATCATGCACCCATGTGCTTGATGATAGCATGGGGGGGTGACAAGTAGACACCCCCCGTGAGGTGGCACCCTACCTCCCATATTCTCTCTCTCTCTCTCTCTCTATATATATATATATATATATATATATATATATATATATATATATATATATATATATATATATATATATTGAAGCAATGGGTAATTGGGACGAACTCGCCTTTATATATGGCGGTCGGGAGTTCGAGCCCCAGTGGAGGCGAGTTCGTCCCAATTACCCATTGCTTCAATATATATATATATATATATATATATATATATATATATATATATATATATATATATATATATATATATATATATTATCAAATGACCTCTAGCCTAGTTTAAGAGAGATGTATGCGGCCCGAGTGGTCAGGAGTTCGAGCCCAGTGGAGATGAGTTCGCCACAATTACTCATTGCTTCAAATATATATAGGGAGCGGATCAAAAGCCCTCCTTAGAAAACCCCCTAAAAACTCCCCTCACTCTAATTCGTAATATTAATATTAATATTAATATTAATATTAATGTTAAAATTAATGTTAATGTTAATATTAATGTTCATGTTAATGAATGTTAATATATTTTTTTTTATTTTTTTATATTAATATTAATGTTAATGTTAATATTAATGTTAATGTTAATGTTAATGTTAATATTAATTTTAATATTAAGTTTAATGTTAATCTTAGTATTTAATGTTAATATTAACATTAATATTAACATCAACATTAATATTAACATTAAATTACGGATTAGAGTGAGGGGGATAGGGGGTTTTCTAAGGAGAACTTTTGATCCGCTTCCACACATATATATATATATATATATATATATATATATATAAGTGTGTGTGTGTATATATGAACAAGAGCAGGGTAAATTTGTGGCAGTTATTCGTTTGGTTGTGGATTTTGGCCTAGAGTTCCTTATAAGGTTCAAAAATGCAATAATGATTCATCTGTCCCCAACTATGAAGCACGGGCACTCAAAAAATTCGATATTTTCCTCCTTTAGGGCCGTCCAAAATAGATATGATGTCCTTCTAGATATCCATACTTGTCGTGTCATATATTCATGTGTATATGCAAATATAAGCTCCACAAACGATTGCTTTTTTTATTTCTCATAATGAACATAATTTAATTATCATTATTTCTGATATGTTTAAACTATGTGTCAGGTTGTTATGGAACACCTATCCGTGGAAGAAGTGGCAGCCATGAATGAAATGTTCCAAACGATTTCGTTAGCTTTACCTGCCATCTACCTATTACTATGAATGGCTTCACTTTCAGGTGCTTAAACAAGAATCCTTCACACCAACAAACAAAAATAAAATACACTTGCACTTCGGGATTGTTTGGTTGTTGCTAAGTGTGTTCAATGATGCTACGTTGTCCATTTCTGGGAGTGATTGCACTGGCCCGTGGCCACATGGTGCACGACCATTGGCCCCCTGGCCCGGGGATGGCTCGTGCTAGCAGGAAGGCCAATGACTGAACGCTATGTGGCTGCGGACCAACGCGGTCATCTCCCCAGGGACGGGCAAAATATCATTTTCGAAGTGTCACAAGTGGCCTTTTTTTTTGCATGTGTGTTCAAACTGAGCTTACTTCGCACGTTTGGATGGTTGTAAGGCCTCGTCTGGGTCATGGATTTAAGGAATCAGAACATGAAACATGTTCATTTTATTTATTTGGTAGCCCCAATCTTGGAAAGCATTTTCCTGACATAGAGGAGGAAAATGATTCCTCTCATAACTCATTGGGTTCATTTGCGCTTACCAAAAATTATGACAAAAATAGCCATGTGTTATTGCTATTTTACCAAATAAATATTCGTATTATGTTAACTATAATTTTGTTGACATGGATATTACTGGAATATTGATATATATATTTTCTTGCTTTACCTGCAACAACCAAACACTGGAAGGAAAATCATATGGTCTTTTTAAAATGTCTTTCTTGTTTTTACAAACACAAAAAAGAAAATCTAACGTGAATCATATTTTTCCATCCCCATGGAAAATACAAGCGAATTGATTTCCCTTCCGTGAACCAAACGAGACATAAATGTATTAAAAGTGTTACTTTCAATACACTTTCAATGTATCTGCTTTCAAAAGAAGACAATTTTGATGTTTGGTTAGTCATTGCAAGTCCATTGAAAGTGGAAAATTTTGTTGCAAATGGAGAATTTATAAGTTACAGTAGAAATGAGTGAAACACGTTGCAATTAAGTGAAGAATTTTTTTGCTATTTTTTATTAGTTCCGTTGAATTAATTTATTTGGTAAATAATATATTTTTGTTTAAAAAATTCCGCTGAATAGGAATACCCTTTTAGAATATGCTATTAATCATTTTTTTAATTAAGAATATGATATTAAATTTTTTGTTAATTATTATATATCCAATAATTAATTTTTTTGTTAAATAATTCATTTTTTAATTAAATATGAATTAATATATTTTGATAATTAATATTAATTAATATATTTTGTTAACTAAATTTTCATAATTACTGCTTTTTTAAATAATTTATTTTGTTAATTTTGCTAATTATTCGTTACTTAATATTTGTTAATTGTTCGTTAATTTCAATTGCCACTTCCGCTATCAATTTCCATAGCTAATATATTTTTCGAAAGTGACACTACTTGTATTACAACATATTGAAAGTGTCCAAACAGCCCCTTTCTCACTACATGAAGTGATATATTTATAAAGTCATGAGAAAAATGATTTTTAACGTGTATTGAGAAGGTTAGGGTTATTTGAAGTTATCTACATGTTCATCGGTGGTAGTCCATCTCAAATGAGTTTGTGAAAGTGGTCCTCAAGCTAATTAAGACTCGAGAGATGCGTCCTATGTAATAATCTTGCAATTCATTATAGTAAAAAATACGAAAAAGGATGGGTAGGTTCAAATTAGACAGAACCTCGATAAATCTTGTGTGTACAGTATAATTATTTTCTTCTCATTTCATCAGTCTACATAGACGAAAAAGATTCTGTCACCTTGGACCGAAAACTATGAAATGATAACTGTTAGCGAAAATGTCTCTTAATGTAGCAACAAAGATATGATCAATTGAATGTGAACAGAGTTCATGAGGGGACTCGTTTGGGCGACTATAATTGGTTCGAGACAGATAGTGCTGAACGTCCATGTGTATAATCGGATTATATGGGTTCTTCTCAAGGTAGAGTAGGAACATCAAGTACAAGAATTGGCTTCAAAGGTGGGTTTGACGAGCCCAAGGTGGAGCAAGACTTTGTGGTTGACACACAATTGTGGTGTGGATGAATGTGTCAGGCTTGGTTCTGTAGTCGAACGGATCGAGATGACAATATGTTGGATCTACTAGGTGCTCGGCTGGCGGGAACGAGCAAAGGTAGCCGGAGTGTGCTAAGGTTGTTTGGTTGGCGGGAACAAGCAAAGGTAGCCGGAATGTGCTAAGGGTGTTCGGCTAGCGGGATCGATCAAATGGTAGCTGGATGTGCTAGGTTGCTCGGTTAGCGAAAATGAGCTAACGTGGAGATTGTTGGATTGTATCTCGTTTCCGGTTTAGCGCTCAAATGGGAGATGACAATGGAGTTGGTAATTTTGTCCCACATCGGTCAAGAGGTGGGATCATGTGGTGTAGATAATTGAGATTAGTTCAGACCTTACATGAGAATTCTCTTTTAAGACATATGGATCCAATTCAATATCGCACCTCATGGACCAACTCCGGTTCGAATCACACCGTGTTCCCAACATCATCTGTCCACAACTATGAAGCACGGACACGCAAAAAATTTGATATTTTCTTCCTTTAGGGCCGTCCAAAATAGATATGATGTCCTTCTAGATATCCATACTTGTCGTGTCATATATTCATGTGTATATGCAAATATAAGCTCCACAAACGATTGCTTTCTTTTTTCTCATAATGAACATAATTTAATTATCATTATTTCTGATATGTTTAAACTATGTGTCAGGTTGTTATGGAACACCTATCCATGGAAGAAGTGGCAGCCATGAATGAAATGTTCCAAACGATTTCGTTAGCTTTACCTGCCATCTACCTATTACTATGAATGGCTTCACTTTCAGGTGCTTAAACAAGAATCCCTCACACCGACAATAAAAAAAAAAATTACACTTGCACTTCGGGATTGTTTGGTTGTGGTAAGCGTGGTCAATGCTGCTACGTTGTCCGTTCCTGGGAGTGATTGCACTGGCCCGTGGCCATATGGTGCACCGCCATTGGCCCCCTGGTCCGGGGATGGCTCGTGCTAGCAGGAAGGCCAATGACTGGACGCTATGTGGCTGCGGACCAACGCGGTCATCTCCCCAGGGACGGACAAAGTATCATTTTCGAAGTGTGTTACAAGTGGCCTTTTTTTTGCATGTGTGTTCAAACTGAGCTTACTTCGCACGTTTGGATGGTTGTAAGGCCACGTCTGGGTCATGGATTTAAGGAATCAGAACATGAAACATGTTTATTTTATTTATTTGGTAGCCCCAATCTTGGGAAGCATTTTCCTGACATAGAGGAGGAAAAATGATTCCTCTCATAACTCATTGGGTTCATTTGCGCTTACCAAAAATTATGACAAAAATAGCCATGTGTTATTGCTATTTTACCAAATAAATATTCGTATTATGTTAACTATAATTTTGTTGACATGGGATATTACTGGAATATTGATATATATATTTTCTTGCTTTTCCTGCAACAACAAACACTGGAAGGAAAATCATATGGTCTTTTTAAAATGTTTTTCTTGTTTTTACAAACACAAAAAAGAAAATCTAACATGAATCATATTTTTCCATCCCCATGGAAAATACAAACGAATTGATTTTCCTTCCGTGAACCAAACGAGACATAAATGTATTAAAAGTGGTACTTTCAATACACTTTCAATGCATCTGCTTTCAAAAGAAGACAATTTTGATGTTTGGTTAGTCATTGCAAGTCCATTGAAAGTGGAGAATTTTGTTGCAAATGGATAGTTTATAAGTTACAGTAGAAATATGAGTGAAACACGCTGCAAGTGAAGATTTTTTTGCTATTTTTTTTATTTGATCAATTGAATTAACTTATTCGTTAAATAATATATTTTTGTTTAAAAAAAATTCCGCTGAATAGGATTACACTTTTAGAATATGCTGTTATTCAATTTTTTTTTAAATTAGGAATATGATATTAAATTTCTGGCTTAATTGCACTTTGATACCCTCAACTATTCTGCCTTTTCAAGTTGATACCTCAACTATTTTTTTTCAACTTGATACCCTAATTTTTTTTGAAAAATAATGCCATTACCAAAAAATTAAAATTACCACTCAACCCCTCCCCCCTCCCCTCCTCCAGCCACCCCCCCCACTTCCGGCCACCACCCCCGTCCCTCTCCCCGACGCCCCGCCCGCACCCTCCGCCCCTCCCCCCCCTCCCGCCCCACCTGCACCCTCCCGCCCCGCCTACACCCTCCCCCCCATCTCCTCTACCCTCCGGCCACCCGCACCCCTCCTCCCGCTCCCTCCCCTCCCTCTTCCGCTGCCCTCCTTTTCCGACTCCACCATCGCCGGAGAGGGAGGGGGGGGGGGTCGCCGCCGCGGGTGGGGGGGGGGGGGGGGGGAGCGGAGTAGGGGAGGAGGGGAGAAAGGGAGAGGGAAGGGATAAGGGCATTTTGGAAATTTTTAAATATTTAGGTATCAAGTTGAAAAAAAATAATAGTTGAGGTATTAAGTTGTTGAGTAAAAATGTTTATGGTATCAACTTGAAAAAGCGGAATAGTTGAGGGTATCAAAGTGCAATTTAGCCTAAATTTTTTGTTAATTATTATATATCCAATAATTAATTTTTTTTGTTAAATAATTCATTTTTAATTAAATATGAATTAATATATTTTGATAATTAATATTAATTAATATATTTTGTTAAGTAATTTTCATAATTACTGCTTTTTAAAATAGTTAATTTAGTTAATTTTGCTAATTATTCGTTACTTAATATTTGTTAATTGTTGGTTAATTTCAATTGCCACTTCCGCTTTCAATTTCCATAGCTAACATATTTTGGAAAGTGACACTACTTGCATTTCAACATGTTGAAAGTGTCCAAACAGCCCCTTTCTCTCGCTACATGAAGTGATATATTTATAAAGTCATGAGAAAAATGATTTTTAACGTGTATTGAGAAGGTTAGGGTTATTTGAAGTTACCTACATGTTCATCGGTGGTAGTCCATCTCAAATGAGTTTGTGAAAGTGATCCTCAAGCTAATTAAGACTTGAGAGATGCGTTCTATGTAATAATCTTGCAATTCATTATAGTAAAAAGTACGAAAAAGGATGGGTAGGTTCAAATTAGACAGAACCTCGATAAATCTTGCGTGTACGGTATAATTATTTTCTTCTCATTCATCAGTCTACATAGACGAAAAAGAATGTGTGGTCATGGACCGAAAACTATGATATTAGCGAAAATGTCTCTTAATGTAGCAACAAAAGATATGATCAATTGAATGTGAACAGATTTCATGAGGGGAAGGTAGGTTGAGCTCCCTTCACAGATGCAAATTTGTGGCCATGGATCCAAAACTAGGAAGACGGAAAAAAAAACCAGCGCGCCAGAAGTCATTGATTAATTCCTATTATAAATACATGAGCAACTCCTTGTTCAACTCATCAGTCATCACACCAACACAACTTTCTATTAGATTCTTAGCTACTTAATTACCACCACGTACTACTTGCTCTCTATCAAAGATGGGCAGCCTCCCACTTGACACATTCCGGCCACTAGACCTCAATGACTTCACCAGGGAGTCCAATGCCGTCGTCGACTTCATCGCCGACTACTACCGCAACGTCGAGCAATACCCGGTCCGAAGTCGAGTCGAGCCTGGCTACCTAAGCAAGCTCCTCCCCGACTCCGCCCCCCACGAGTCCGACTCCATTGAGTCCATACTCGAAGACGTCCGCGACGACATCTTCCCCGGCCTCACCCACTGGCAGAGCCCCAACTTCTACGCCTACTTCCAGGCCAATGCGAGCACCGCGGGCTTTCTGGGAGAGATGCTTTGCTCCGGCCTCAACACTGTAGGATTCAGTTGGATATCGTCCCCCGCTGCGACCGAGCTCGAGAGCATTGTCATGGACTGGATGGGGAAGATGCTCGGCCTTCCGAGCTCTTTCTTGTTCTCCGGCGGCGAAGGAGGGGGAGGGGTTTTGCACGGGAGCACGTGCGAGGCCGTGGTCTGCACCCTGGCCGCGGCGAGGGACAGGGCCTTGAGTAGGATCGGACACGACGGCATCACCAAGTGGTCGTCTACTCCTCCGACCAGACGCACTTCACGCTGCAGAAGTCCTCAAAGCTAGTCGGCATCCCTCCATCCAATTTGCGGGTTATCGAGACGTCGGCTGCCTCCGGCTACGCATTGACTGCCGAGAGCCTCCGGTCGACAATAGAAGCCGACATTGCGAAAGGTTTGGTTCCGTTGTACCTATGTGCAACTGTCGGCACCACTGCCCTCGGCGCAGTGGATCCTTTGCTAGACCTCGGCAAAGTTGCCAACGAGTACAACGTCTGGCTCCACGTCGACTCCGCCTACGCCGGCAGCGTCGGCATATGTCCGGAGTTCCGCCACTACTTCGACGGGGTGGAGCTGGCCGACTCGATCAGCATGAACCCACACAAGTGGTTCCTCACCAACATGGACTGCTGCTGCCTGTGGGTCAAAAACCCGAACCTCTTAATAGACTCGCTCTCCACGAATCCGGAGATACTGAGGAACAAGGCGTCCGACTCCAAGGAGGTGGTCGACTACAAGGACTGGCAGATCGCGCTGAGCCGGCGGTTCCGGGCGATAAAGTTGTGGCTGGTGATAAGGAGGTACGGGGTGGATAACTTGAGGAAGCACGTAAGGAGCGACGTGGCGATGGCGAAGCGGTTCGAGTGGATGGTGTCGGCCGACGAGAGGTTCGAGGTGGTCGTGCCTCGGGAGGTTCTCGCTGGTCTGCTTCCGGCTAAAGCCCAAAGACGTCGACGGATGCAATGATAATGACGGTGGTTTCGAGCTCAACCGGAGGCTTCTTGAGGCTATCAACTCGAGCGGGAAGGCTTTCATGATCCATGCAGTGGTGGGAGGGATGTTCGTGCTGCGGCTCGCCATCGGTACTACCATGACGGAGATCCGGCATGTCGATGCCACTTGGAAGCTCATTCAAAGCAAAGCTGATGAAATATTAGGGCTCATGTACTGATAATTTCTTGCTAATGAGTTCCGTAATATATCCTTCAAAATAAAATAATACCCTACAATTCCATAACGTACCTCCATTCTATAAAAATGTATAGGAATGATTTTATATTAATTTCATATATGCATCAGAAAGATTATATATTAAAACAAGTAACCATTGAAATGCGGCTTATAGCTTTTCTTATAACTTCAGTTAGGGTCTGCTTCGATAGTTGGATTGATAGTTGTAGTTTAGAACCAGCTTTGGCGCGATATCACTTGTTGCAAAGTAAGGTTTAGTAAAGAAAAAGAATAAAAGTATTAGCCAATTTGTCGCAAATATAAGGTTTAGCTAGGAGAAGTAAACGTATTACGAAAAAGTATTTGTTTTTTGGTAATTGAATTAATGTAATTGGAATCCAAATTGGAATCAGAATTGTTCTTGAAGATGTGATCTTTGGAAGATTTTTATCTTTTGTTTATAGAGTGAATATGTATGAAACATTGTAAATCTCTAGTTTGCGAGTTATAAGTCATACAACATGATCGTTCAGTATATGAATAAGATCCAATATTTGTAGTCAAGTTGTTATTTTTGGCCTAAGAGTCGTTTAATTCCATCACAAACTATCATAAAAGACAATTGTTTTCATACATTTTTGTCTATCAATGTTCTGCTTATTTCCGCTGCAATGACTTGATTCTGAGATGTTTTATCGACTGTGTTTGTTCTTGTCTTGTACAAGTATATTTAGCTTGTACCAAATCACGTCTAGTGACGACTTTTGGATCTGTAGAATCGAACTGTGGCACCTTCCTCCTCCTTCCTTTTCATAATAGGAGACTACCAACAAGATGTCTAGTCTCCAATGAGATCTCTACGACATCACATAGCCTCGCTGAGCGCGTAGAGCGCTGAAATACATGTACGATCAAGACGACAACGATGTGCATAAGGTCATGGAGTTGTGCGTGGACGGGGAGTTATTTGACAAGGTTGTCTCACAGGGGCACTAAACAGACAGTGCATCCACGATGGTCATGAATGACCATCGTGGAGGTGGTGCATATGTGCCACAAGGAGGGCTTCATGCACATGGACCTAAAGTCGGATAACTTCTTGTTTGTCAACAAGAAGGAGAGCTGCACGCTCAAGGTGATAAACTTCGGGATGTACATTTTCCTCGCGAATAGGGAGAGGTTCACCGATACCGTGAGGAGCCCTTAATTACTACATGGCGCTGGAGGTCTCGAGGAGGTACTATGCGCTTGAGGTCAAGGTCTGGAGTACTGGGGTCATTATCTATATCATGTTTTGCGGCTGGTCTCTCTTTATGCATGGCAGGTGATCCTCTAAATTTGATCCACAAATTACAATTCACTAACATATGTCCCAATTCTAATACTTCACAATTGTCACACCCCAGTTCCAAAAGCGTGGAACCGAGCCACGTGACGATGGCCAGCTAGTACCACTCCAATGGCTATCCCAATTTAATGGAACCACTGGGGTAGCACTTAAGCTGTAAAATACAATAACAGTGTAAAA
>JANAVB010029215.1:14537953-14543912 GCA_029216955.1 Iris pallida | reverse complement strand
CCGCGAACACTGAATGTTGCTTCCGCAAGTTGTTATCGTTGGTGCGCTCTCTCTCAATTGTCCCACGGTATGTCCATACAATAGGTCTAAATATTTTTGAAAGCTCGTACAAGCGTTCAATCGAACGCATCGATAGCAATGCCATTGTGCCAAACGGTATCAAATTTGACTTGACGGAAAATGCGTGCTAAAGTTAGCAAGTCACGTGCGTGCCTAACGAGTCCTATGTCGATATGAGCAAATGAGCATGCAAAGTGGATTATAGTCCATACGGGATGGTTATGCACATGGCCTTTTGGCTAAATTGTGCCGCGTGTCGCGCATCTAGACTTTATGGTGCAAACTAGTTGCGAGCGATATTAAGTACCGCTCGGTCGGGAATGAAACTGCACTTAGAGTGACTATCGATAGAGTGCTATCGACGACGATAATGTCTATGCGATATGGATGAGTGTGCTTGAAATTCGCGGAATGGTTCGAACGGGATTCAAAGATATTGATTCGAATGATAGTTTTGAGGATTTGTAGAATGACTTGACCCTGAGTGGTGTATGGAGTTATAGAAATTGTTCAAGCAGAACCAGAGGATTTACGGATAGTACGAGTATGTCGACAAGCGACGATATCGTAAAGCCTTAGAACGAGTAGCGCTTAGTTGGTTACGATTCGAGAATCACAAACGAGATATCGTCCGAACGATTTTTGAATTGTAATACGAGTTACAAAATGGTTGAATAGAGATTCTAAACGATAAAATAAATGGATGACTTGATTGAAGAAATTGATACGGATCGTATACGAAAAGTTATATGACGGAAAGATAGCGTGTATGAAGGGTTTGACTTTGAAGTTTACGCAAACGACTTTGAGGATTGAAATCGATGTTGCTCGATGGTTTGAGCTAGCAAAAATGACAAATTGAGGAAATACGTTGGTCGATGATTTAAGATAGATGGATGAATATACGTGATTTCGGATTTGAACGAATTGATGTTGTAAAGGATTCGAGGGATAATGATCGAACTTGAACTAAATGTCGAGGACATTATCCAGTCGGACGATAGCATCATTCGTACGACTCGAAATTGGTTCAAAGGAAGATCGTCAGGTTACCATATCATCGATGGTATTGAGGCGTATCAAAGATCGATATACGATAACTCGGGGGTACTCTGACTCGGTGGATGACGATCGTGCAAGTGTTATAGTTCGGTTGGATGCTATACTTAGGATTTTGATGGAGATGAATGTTGGATAAAAATAGAAGTGTCTTGAGGGTTACACGGATAACCACAGCATCGATATTCTTGTCTTGTACGAGTACAACTCCAGCCTCACATGCGTTGCATCAGATTTGGGATGATCGTTCCGCGTGAGCGCTGACATGGTGATTCATGTCACGGGAATGATCGAGCTCGAAAAATCAGGACGCGGCAACTTTGATTGTCTCGACTTGTCGGTTTGATGCGAAGGCAAATTCGAGGATTTAAAGGACTTGTGATTGACGATTGATAAAACTTGAGGATTGAGTAGGTCCAATCCGCGTATCGAGAATGAATTAGTCTGGACACAAAACAAGAGTTACGTCCCGATGAGAATGATTATCTCGCGGGAGCGTGCATGATGATTCGTGCCCACCGTAGATAATCGGACTCGCGTGAGATCGGAGCGTGACATAGTGTTAAGTCAGACGACCTTATGATCGATTACGTGAATTGGAATAGATGATTTCGGAAACGAAATGTGAATTGTGGTTTAGAGATGAATTGTGTCATAGCGTGCTTTATTTGAGAATGAATGATAGGCGAACTAATGTCGAACATGTTCAAAGAGATAGACAATGAAATGGCTTGTTGCACGAGCGATATGTTCATATCGTGGGATTGGTTGAAATGTGAGTTATCGTGGATGGTTTTACTAAACGACTCGGATCCCATGCGACGAACGTTGGGATGTGTGTAGAAATCGATGTTCGATATTTAGAAATCAGAGTGATGTGAGCTTGGATAGAAAACCCTGTACCATCGATTTGGTTGACCTTAGGATGGGGTCAGTTAATATCGTTGTTTGGGAACTATGATTCCAGTACTAACGAAAAGACATAGCCTAGCGGTTAGGCAACGTCCCAGTACGGAACGATAGGAATTGTGGAGGCACCACTCATGAGGTTCGGTTGACATGCACATATATTAGGGACGCCCGTATATGCACGATCCGACTCGAGTGGTGATGGCGGATTCTCTATCACGAGGCTTGGCTGAAATATGTATTTTGGGGACGCCTGAAATATGTGCACGATCCAACTAAGTGATACGTTGAATCAAGTGAGACTTGAGGATCGAAAAGTGCCGAGGATTTGAAATCGTGAGTTTCGAAGAAATGTTGATGGTAATACGATCATTGATTTGAGACGAGTTCGAATGTTGGTCGATCGGTTGGTGTGCCTTACGACTAAGTTAGCGATAAGTACGAGCGTGGCTCGGAATCGAAGAAACGCGTAGGCGGAGTGTGTATGATTAAGACTTGGCCATAGAAATGGTAGGATGGTTTGCCTTCTGGAAAGTCTCGAGGACGAGACTTGTTCTGAGTGGTGTATGTTGTAGTGCCACGTCCCGCAAAGTCAATCGGAGGAATCGAAATGCCGACGCGTTCGAATTTGGCCTTACAACGGCGACTCGAAGACATCGCTCGGGTGGGGTAGTTTCGGTGAACTTGTCTCATCTTTGCCTTCACATAATAAATTGCGTGTTTCCAACTTGCACAAGTAGGCTTAATAATAAAAGAGACGAATCCACATAGCTACAGAATTATCCTGCTGGATCGAATCGAGTTTAGAACATGGAAAATGTCCCACGGTCTGATTAGAATTGGTGCTCAGCGTGCTTTGAAAATGACACTCGGTCCTTCGTCCCGTGGCTTGGGAGAAGGAAAGTTGGTATTCGTCACAAATTATGAGTTAGCCTAAGTGATAGGGTCGTCCGCTAGATGCTCAATAAAGCATGCATGTTTCCTCGAATGTAAGGCTCGACGTAGCCTTGATCGTCCCACGAGCTAAGTTGTATCGCACGGCTTATGGCATAAGTTTAGGTACCTAAATAATTTGGTTGTTCAAGTTGAGCATATGCACGGTTCCACGGTCTTAAGGCTCGTCACATAGAGTGTGACTTGGACGATAGTGTCGAACGGATTACATTGGAGTATGAGACGTTCCTATCCACGTTAAGATGTTTCGAGGCGGTCCCTCGGTTGGGAGTCTCGCATTCCTATCCCCGTTAAGATGTTTCGAGGTGGTCCCTCGGTTGGGAGTCTCGCATTTTTATCTACGTTAAGATGTTCGAGGCGGTCCCTCTTTTGGGAGTCTCGCGTTCCTATCCACGTAAGAAGTACGAGGCGGTCCCTCGGTTGGGAGCCTCGCGTCCCCGATGGACGTAATGCAAAGGGGTGGTTCAGAGTACGAGTTGCTAAGTATAGTTCCAGTCGTACCAACAAATTAGGCCATGCATTTACGTGAGTCTAGATATCTCGTAGGTGCGTGGTCATTGGACACCTTATCGACAAGGATTTCTGCCTAGACTGGTTATACGCCGGGGCACCGGGCCCAGTCATCCTAGGGGGTAGACGTTATAGCAGCGTATGCTTTTATTGCGTGGGTAGTCGGAGGCTTTCAACGGGGCTCACTACATGCGCTGAAGGACCCGCCGCCTATCCGAGCTATGTCCGCGATGGCTTGTCATACTAGTGGCCTTTCATATAGATAATTGGCATGCTAAGCGGCGGATCCGCATGTACGGTGTCGGTCATAACAAAGAAAGTGTAAGCACGGTATGCTTGGAATGGTGAAATGTGTGCTTGGTTGCATCCAAAGTATTATAAAGCCTACGATTTGGCTATACGTAAAGACACTGCTTCGGCACGAGATATGGCGTCATGCTTGAGTTCTCAACACCGGTTCCAGAAGTCGGGTTAGTCGCTGCGAGTTAAGTCGAGAAGGGCCGTAGGGCAAGTTTGGTTAAGTCATTTTGAGTTTTTAGGCACGACCTCGAGATGTAAGGCATGGCCACGTTGTCACAACACGAGTATAGGCAACACTAAGCGAGGTGGCGCTGCCTCGGTGATACTAAAGATCGAATCGAGTTCATTGCACGACTGAGCCGTTACGTCCCAGAGTATGGCACGAAAGGCAAGCACGAGGCGATAAGTTGACATTATTAGAACGGGAAGGTCTAGCGGTAAAGTATGAGTACGTTATTAGTGCAAAGGCACGGTGACAGTCTAGAGACACAAAATAGACCAAGGCGTTGGTCCTAAAATCGATCCTAAGGCAAGACTAGAAAGACAATCGTAAAAAGGGGCTTGTATTGCACGAAGTAAAATAAACGTGTTGGTTTTGTATGGGTGAGCGAGGAGCTCACTCCACCAGTATAGTTGAGTACTGACACCCACATAGTTTACATGTGCAGGTGCAGGTAGAAGCTCGTGGTGCGGGGCTCGCTTGGATGCGTCGAGACATGGAGTTCCTTGACGATTCGAAGTGTGTGACCGTGTGAAGCCAAAGACTTATACGGGACATAATGTATGGACATCGCCTTTCGAAGCTTCCGCAGGCGAGATATTTATCGAGAGATGAGAGAGAGCTGATTGATTATAAAATATGAGACAAGTGGATCTGAGTGATTGTAATCTTGGCCTTGTGCCCCCAATGTAACCGTTGTTTCAATATCAATAAAGTACTTCTTTGAATAACTTGCGTTTGTTTTAAATTTTGCTGCATATTTAATGTCTCTGCTTGGGACTTCTGTGCGACGACCCCGTCGCTGCCGCTGTAATCGGCCGTTATGGAACCCGCCTTGCACGAGCGCAATTTAGGCTCGTGCGGCATCACGCCTTAGCGAGGACGATCGCTTCTATGGGAGCGGGGTTTGACACGCTGCCATTTGAGTCCACGGAGTTCAGCAAGTTCGTAAAGGAGGTGACAACAAGCGTTCCTGAAGTTCTTTTGAACTTGCTATTTCCTAGGAGCAGATCGCAGTAGGACGAATCTTGCTTTGAGCAACGGTGATCTTCATCACCCCAACAAAGTTGTCTTAATCAACTTCAGATCTCATAAAGAGACCGATTCTTCTACTTTGGTTCTCACAAAGAGACCGAGTCATCAACCTTGTATCTACCAAAGAGAATGAGTATTCATCTCCGTGTCTCACTAAGAGATCGAGATTTCCATCTAAGATCTATTTCGAAAATAACAATCTTAAAGCAAGATTCATACCTAATGGAAAACAACCGTGCAAACCTTTTCGACACAAGTTTTAACAAACTTGAAAAGTCTGGCGAGGAGCATTACAACGTCTAGAAGAGAAAGGTCAGCATTAATCTTCAACTCGTGAGTGTCGACTACGTGTTGACAGATCCTGAGCCTTTGATACTAGAGGGTGAAAATGCTCGAAGGATTGCTGAAGTCATGACTTTGTAGTCGAAATGGAGGCGAGATAACAACCTCTGCAAGTTGTTGATCTTGAACTCTATGAAGGACTCTCCGACGGAGTCATACAACAAGACGGTCAATACAAAAGACGTCTGGGAATCTGTAGAGAATCTCTACAAGGCAGATGTAAACAAAAATAAGATCCACGTGACCGAAACGGTCTGGAGGATGCGGTTTGAGGTTGACAAAATTATATTTCCTCAAGTCAAGGAGTTCCTCAAGTTACGTCAGAAGCTGGCAGATTACAGCATGCCCTTGGTCGATGCTTTCATTGTCGGATGTATTGTCGCCAAGCTCCCATCTAGATAGAGCAGTTTCATCGCGAACATGCACCGCAAGAAGATGAAAGTTGATCTGGAACATCTCTTGCACTGGATACATGTTGAAGACGAGTTGAGGGCTCAACTCAAAGTGGACACCTTGTCCAAGTAGATGGCCAAGGCCAACATGGTGCAAAGAGGAAACTCTAAAGGGAAG
>JANAVB010029215.1:14522953-14532953 GCA_029216955.1 Iris pallida | reverse complement strand
ATATCGTGGAAGTCAAAGAAGCAGACTATGTTGGCACACTCTTATATGAAATCTGAGTTCTATGCACTGGCAACTGCAGCTGATGAAGCAGAATGGCTTCAGGAGCTTATGTATTATCTTCCAATGATTGGTACGCAGATACCGGCAATACCGATATACTACGACTACCAGGCGACTACAGCGGTGGCATTGAATGACCTCTTCAATGGCAAGAAGAGGACTGTGCGCCTAAGGCATGGGGCAGTAAATAATCTTATTAAAAGATGATTCATTGCCATGGTTGATGTTCGGAGGCAGGAGAATCTGGCAGATCCGTTCACCAAAGGTCTCAAGCGCCAGCTAGTCGAGGACACATTATATAAAATGGGCTTGAAAACACTCTGATATTGTGTCTTTGTAATTCTACTATAAAGTTTTATGCTATTAGTTCAAAGAGAAATCTACTAGACATCCAACTTTTAGTTCAAAGGAGGACCATTGACTAGAAGAATATCAAGAGCAGTAGATAATCCTTTGGTATACTACGGGGTCACGGACCTAGAACCACTTTTAGTGGGCAGTCCTCTGGATATTGCGGGATCACATACCCAGAACCACTGTTAGTGGACAATCCTTTTGGAACATTACGGGGTTTCAGACCCAGAACTACTGTAAGTAGGCAATCCTTTGGGAGGTTGTAGGGTTATGAACCCAGAACCACTATTTGTCTACTGTTTGTTCTTTGTATAGAACAAAGTCTCTGTGAGGATGGCTTGAAAGCCTTAATGAGTTCTCGGGCATTTGGGATGTCCGACGTGCTTTCGAGGAAGCACGGGTAGCACAGCACTACAAAGGAGCATAGTACTTTATGCTACAATAGGGTGACACCATATGAGGTACCTAGTGAGGGTAAAGCCTTGTCTTCGGGCCAAGTCACAGCGGCTTAGCATCGCACATAGGCAAGAGGGCTTAATGTTGTATAATAAAGAGTCGTAGGCAGTACTACAAAGAGGCTGGGCCTCATATTATAGTGGGTGACACCATATGAGGCAGTGCCTCGGCTCTGCAAGCCATGTCACAGTGCAGTAACACCGCAAGGAAGTGAAAGGCTTCATGCTGGATAGTTTGGCACTACAAAGAGGCTGGGCCTTATGCTACAGGTGGCATGACACCACATGAGGCAGTGCATCAGTTTGGGCCATGTCATAGCGGTGTAGTACCGCAAGGAAGCAAAAGGCTTCATTCCAAAGACTCTTTAAAAGAACTCACCTACAGTGTATGGATAGAGATACACGTCGTCTCTTGAAGGAAATTTTGTAGACACCCAAGATATATACACTGAAACTAGGCTGGCACAAGGCATTTAATGTACAACAAGAAAGTACTGTTTATGTCATGTGTGAGTGGAAAGAATTACAGTTATAGTGTAGAATTACTGTTTATTTTTGTATCATGCTGTTATTTAACCCATACGGGAAGATTCAAGTCGTAGCGGCATCCATCCTAATGCATGATGGACAATCACTGTAGGGAACGTTCAACCCATATATAGAGATATATGGGGGATTGTTGGTGTTTTGCCTTGGAGACTAGAAAGATAGTCCTATATTGCCTAGGCCAAATGGATTGTATCTCTATATAAAGCTTTGCTTGTGTTGAGAGTATCACATGAGGTGTGGAGAGGCATATGGGTGCCATGTGGGGGTGTTTTTCTAGTGGAAGGAAGGCTAAACTCTATAAAGAAGCATTCATGAATTTTATCATGCTCATGAGATTATTTCCCTAAGGAGCAAAGCCTCGAAGAGGCTTAGCAACTCGGAATCAGACTCAGGCCCGGGCTCCGGCTCGGACTCGGGCATAAAGTGGCACTTTGTTGGCGGACTTTGCATTTAGCACGTCAGCATCGACGCATGGCGTATTGTGCGCTATTGGTGCACTCGTCCGCTCGTCTTATATGCGAGTCATATGCGTAGGCACTGTAATGACCCGCTCCGCCCTAGCGAAACGCCGATTCAAACGACAAGTGCCATGACTCAAACGAGCCATCGATCCGAAGAGTTGGCATCGACCTGATGAATAATCGATACAAGGCTTACATTGGCCCGTCAAGATGAATCCAGACTTAGACTTTCAAAGGCGCACTCGGAGTATCGCTCGGCCGATGTGAACATCGCTAAGGTGGGTGGCTCCGATGAGCCCGTCTTTGCTTATCCCAGATACATAACAATACGGACACTATTGCTAGAATCGCTAGGCGATAACACCGCGCATGCTAATAAATGACTCAATGCACCTAGCCAAGGGAATAATCCCATCTTGTATGCTTGTATAGAATATGGAAAAGAATATGTAAAATGTGAGAACTCTCGCACCACGCTCTACACTCATGCTAAGGCACAAGCTTACATTCAAGTTTTCTATGCGTTCAACAATGAAACAATAAACGGTTTACAATAAAGAAACGGAAGACTATCGACATAGTCGTTCCGAGTAGAGTATAGAAACATTAGAAGACTTCGGGACCGATGGGTCGCCAAGGCGACTCCCGCACGGGGAGTTGCATAATAAATGAATGAATAAACGAATAAGTGAATGAATGAATGAACGAATAGGTGAATTAAAGAATCAACGAATGAATGAATGAATACGGGAAGAATAAATGAATGTACGAACAAGTGAAAGAAATAATAAAAAAGTGAATAAAAGATAAGAAAGGAAAGAATGGTTAGCGACAGATATGACAGACACGTGCAACGGGGCTCGCTGCCCGCGCTGCACGGACACCAACCTGGTCGATAATGCATTATGGCTCAGAGACAGCCTATGGCTCAAAGACAGCCGTTAAGTTAAATGACAAGTCAATACAAAATGGTCATGGACAACCGGCATGGGCGATGGGGGAGGGGAATACCGTGGCCGTGAATAAGAAGGATTCCGTGGCACGATCGAGGGGGAGGTATATCGTGGCCGGCCTAGGCAGAATCATACAGGGGACTTACGGGCTGCTTTGAGTGGGGGCTTGGCCACTCAAGGAGACGTAAGGCCAGGCATTTCAAGAGACTATCAAGGTGTACCAACCATCACGCTTCGATAGGTGAGAATGCCAAAGAGAATATGTCCAAAATGGCTTGTGATGCCAGCGACCCATGCATGTAGATTAAGTGGGCTATGCTGGTGGCAATCCACGTACAAGTCCTTGCATTGAAACAAGTAGTCTAAGTTAACTAAATGAAGTGCCTTCTGAACATGCTTGAAATGTAACACACCAAATGATAAAGAGTACTTCATGCAAATGAGTTAGAGAATGTGCCTACGACGTGTTAGAACCTGAGACAGGGACACGCACTTGACATTGAAAGTTTATATGAATTATTGACTAACTTGGTTTATTTTGGAAAGGGAAGGCCGAACGGTCAGTATGGGTAAGTCGTACATGCATTTCCCTGTACACACTTGAATTTGGCAACACGGGATAGGTTTTGAAATATGCCATGAAACTGATCCTAAGGAAAGATTAGAAAGACAATGAATGATAGACGGTGCACAAAAGTAAATAGAACGTATTTGGTAATGATAACATTGTGGGTGAGCTAGCCTACCCACCAGTGCATAACAATGTACTGATAACCCCACAGATTGCTTGCAGAAAGCATGAGACATCGTCGGGTGCGGAGCTTTCCTCGAACGTGCTAAGGCGCGGAGCTAACTCTGGAGCCTTGGAGAGTTACAAGGAGCTGAAGCACCGTATACAGGACATAATGTATCGGAACATCGCTATGAATCATTCCATGTTGTAAGCCACTTGGTACGCCTTTTATGTTTCAGAGAGAGAGAGCTTGAGAGACTTGTAAACTCGGCCTAAGCGCCGCTTACAAACTTCTTAAATATCAATAAAGAGTTTGAATTCGCTTTAATTTGTGTTCATTTACTTTTCGCTACAAATAGGGACACTCTGTGCGACTCTGTGGCCTAGCTCAAATCGGTCATTTCTGGACTTAGCCTTGTACGGGCGCAACCTAGGCCCGTGCGGCATCACGCCTTAGTGAGGACGATCGCTCCTACGGGAGCGGGGCATAACAGATTGGTATCAGAGTACGGCTTTACGTCCTTGACTTCATGTCGATTTCTCAGTTTTGAAAGCTCGTCGTTAGAAAAAGAAGTGTACGCTCTCTCTCATTGTGCCTTGGTATGTTCTATACAATAAGTCTAATACTTTCAAAAGCTTGTACAAGTACTCTGTTGAACGGGATCGATAGGCGAAGGCCTTTGTGCCAAACCATGACGGACTTAAGTCGAAAGAAAACTAAAATGCTAAAAGTTAGCAAACGCAAAGCATGCTTGAATAACCTTACGCTGACAATAGCGAATGAGTACACGAGACCAAAGTATAGTTTGAACAGGATGGTTATGCACGCAGCCTTTTGGCTAAGTTGTGCGGAGTATCGCGTACCTAGACCTTCTGGTGCAAACGAGTTACGAGCGATCGATTATCGCTTGAACGAGAATAGGTGAGCGTGCAAACTCGAATATAGTCCGCACGGGATAGCTATGCACATGGCCTTTTGGCTAAGTTGTTTCGCGTGTCGCGTACCTTGACTTTTTGGTGCAATCGAGTTGCGAGCGATATCAAGTACCGCTCGGTCAGGAACGAAGCTACACTTAGATTGCATATTGATAGGAACGCTATCAAACTAATGCTTAGGCTTGCATGGAAGATTGATTTTGATATTAAGGAATAGTGCGAACGACTTAGTGCGTCGATACGACGTGAGCGATTACGCTGGAGATTCGTCGAACGAATCTGAAATATGTCTTAGCAAATGATGCAAATGTAATTGTGGATTAAATAGGCTGGCTCGAATTCGAGTGGTGTATGGATTTTTTGGGAAATCATTCGAGCAAGATTGAGGATTATGAGTAACGGCGAGTATGTCGGCGAGGCGATGCGATCGCGCAAAGCCTTAGAATGCATCACGCTTAGTTTGGTCGTGACTTCGAATGACCCGAACGAGATGTCGTTCGGACAACTTGTCAATGGGAACGCAAGTTAGAAAATGACTCAGAATGATGAATAAAGATGTATGTCTTGATCGAGCAAGCTAGAGAATAGCACTTATGATTTCGGATTGGGTCAAATAAAATGTGATTTGAGTTTTGGAGAACGATATTGAAACTAGCTTGAGGAATAGCGATCGAACTTGATCTTGGAGTGAATCGAATGGAATTATGGTATATCCAGTTCGGACAATAGCATCAGTCGCACGATTCGAAATTAGTTGCAAAGAAGATCGTCAGGTTACGCATATCGTCGATGGTATTGAGACGTATCAAAGATCGATATGCGATAACTCGGGGATACTCTGACTGGCGATGACGATCGTGCAAATGTATCGTTCTGACGGATGCTATACTCAGGATATTCAGATGTACCGAGGAAAATATAGACGTGGCTCGAGGATTTTCTAGTTGAACGAATGACAGTCAGACTATCGAACCGAGATCTTGGCTTGGATGAAAAATGAAAATTTTGGATATGCTTCGTTGAAAACCACAACGTTGACGTTGTCTATATGAGCACAACTCCAGCCTCGTACACGTGTCACGTCGATTAGGGCGGTCACTTCGTGTGAGCGCTGGTATGGTGATTCATACAACGGGGTGATCGAACTTGCATGGCATGGCAAAATTGATACATCGACCTGTAGTTTGACGCAAATGTGGACTCGAGAAAGACTTAGCGTGCGTGATGGTTGAATTTGAGGATTGCGTAGGTCCAATCGCGTATCGAGAATGAATTAGTCTAGACACAAACATGAGTTACGCCCCGATGAGAATAATTATTCTGCGGGAGCGTTACATGGTGATTCATGAACCATCATGGTAATCGGACTCGCATGAGATTGGGGCAAATATATTGTCAAAGCTAGATGAACTCGTGATCGAATACATGAATTGGTTAGAATGGATATGTGAAGTAGGTCGATTTGGTGATTTGAACGGATTCGAATTCGTTGCGCTGCACGACGAATGCCTTAATTCGAATTAGGCGATCATGCTCGATGTTTAGAAATCTGAATGACGCGAGCTCGGGTAAAAAACCCCGTACTACCGACTTTGATTGACCCTAGGATTGGGGTCAGTGGCACTATTGTGGAGAACTATGATTCCAATCCTGACATTGACTTAGCCTTGAAAAATGGCCTAGCGGTTAGGCGAGACGCCCTATTTCAAGAGTTATCAATGGAAAGATTGACCTTGAGGATTGGTATGAATGGATAGTGTGAATCACGAATATAGGAATACCCCTCACGATATTCGGCTGACATGCATATATTTCAGGGACGCCGGAGTATGTACACGATGCAACTCGAGTGAGAATGATGAATTCTCTATCATGCGGTTTGGTGAATGCATGTATTTTGGGGATGCCTGGAATGCGTACACGATCCAACTAAGTGACACGTTGAATTCCAAATGAGACTTGAGGAATGAAAAGTATCGGAGATTGAGTTCGTGTTAAAAGAAGGGAATAATACTAGTACGAGCGTGGCTCGGAATCAAAGAAACATGTGAGCGGAGTGTGAGTGAACGACAACGAGATTGGCCCTAAACAAGTGAATGATATGAATCGATATCGTGCAAGTAAAAGTTGGTATAACGAATTGAACCATTGATAGAAAGATATACGCGATGATAGTGCAATACTTGGTCTTGAATCGGACGAAAATTACTTAGACTTGGTCGACCCGCTAAGAAGAAACTATACTGATTTCGTGGACAAGAACGCTTGAGAAGAGAATTGGGTCATCTCGATGACCGAGATAAACGAAAGTGAGTTTGCCTCAGCCTACGACCCTCGTATTTGATGAATTACAACGTGCCCTGTACGACCATTTCTGTCCCATGACACGAAGAAATAGCAACCAAGACGAAGAAACACTTGAATTGAATAAGTACCATCAACTCTAAAATGAATGAAAAGTAATTTAATAAAATCGACCAAACGATGTGACACGGAACTTAGAAAGGTATCGAGTATAGTTCGATGCCATCGAGCGGTAAAGCCATTCGATAGAAATGTCTAAGATACGTACACGCATGGTTTAAGAACGGTAGGATGACCTGCACTCAGGAAGTCTCGAGGACGAGACTTGTTTTGAGTGGTATATTATGTAATGACCGCTACGCCCTAGCGGAACGCCGATTCAAACGTTAAGTGCCACGACTCAAACGGGCCATCGATCCGAAGAGTTGGCATCGACCTGATGAAGAATTGATGTAAGGCTTACATTGGTCCATTAAGATGAATCCAGACTTAGACTTTCAAAGGCGCGCTCGGAGTATCGCTCGGCCGATGCGAACATCGCTAAGGTAGGTGGCTCCGATGAACCCATCTTTGCTTAGCCTAGACACATAACAATACAGACACTATTGCTAGAATCGTTAGGAGATAACACCGTACATGCTAATAAATGACTCAACGCACCGCTAAGGGAATAATCCCATCTTGTATGCTTGTATAGAATATGAAAAGAATATAAAAATTATGAGAACTCTCGTACCACGCTCTACGCTCATGCTAAGGCACAAGCTTACATTCAAGTTTTCTATGCGTTCAACAATGAAACAATAAACAGTTTACAACAAAAAAATGAAGACTATCGACATAGTCGTTCCGAGTAGAGTATAACAACATTGGAAGACTTCAGGACTGATGGGTCGCCAAGGCGACTCCCGTACGGGGAGTTGCGTAATGAATGAATGAATGAACGAATAAGTGAATGAATGAATTAATGAATAAACGAATAAGTGAATGAAAGAATCAACGAATGAATGAATGAATACGAAAGAATGAATGAATGTATGAACAAGTGAAAGAAAGAAATGAAAGAGTGAATAAAAGATAAGAAAGAAAGAATGGTTAGCGACAGGTATGACGGGCACGTGCAACGGGGCTCGCTACCCGCACTGCACGGACGCCAACCTGGTTGATAACGCATTATGGCTCAGAGACAGCCTATGGCTTAAAGACAGCCGTTAAGTTAAATGACAAGTCAATACGAAATGGTCGTGGACAACCGACACGGGCGATGTGGGGGAATACCGTGGCCGTGAAGAAGAATGATTTTGCGGCACGATCGAGGAGGAGGTATATCATGGTCGGCCTAGGCAGAATCATACAGGGGACTTACGGGCTGCTTTGAGTGGGGGCTTGGCCACTCAAGGAGACGTAAGGCCAGGCATTTCAAGCGACTATCAAGGTGTACCAGCCATCATGCTTCGATAGGTGAGAATGCCAAAGGGAATATGTCCAAATGACTTGTGATGCCAGCGACCCGTGCATATAGATTAAGTGGACTATGCTGGTGACAATCCATATGCAAGTCCTTGCATTGAAATAAGTAGTCTAAGTTAACTAAATGAAGTACCTTCTGAACATGCTTGAATGTAACACACCAAATGATAAAGAGTACTTCATGCAAATGAGTTAGAGAACGTGCCTACGACGTGTTAAAACCTGAGGCAGGGACACGCACTTGACATTGAAAGTTTATATGAATTGTTGACTAACTTGGTTTACTTTGGACAGGAAGGCCGGACGGTAAGTATGGGTAAGTCGTGCATGCATTTCCTGCACACACTTGAATTCGGCAACACGAGATAGGTTATGAAATATGCCATGAAACTGATCCTGAGGCAAGATAGAAAGACAATGAATGATAGACGGTGCACAAAAGTAAATAGAACGTATTTGTTAATGATAGCATTGTGGTCGAGCTAGCCTCTCCACCAGTGCATAACAATGTACTAATAACCCCATAGATTGCTTACAGGAAGCAGGAGACGTCGTCGGGTGCGGAGCTTTCCTCGAACGTGCTAAGGTACGGAGCTAACTCTAGAGCCTTGGAGCGTTGCAAGGAGCCGAAGCACCGTATACAGGACATAATGTATCGAAACATCACCATGAATCATTCCATGTTGTAAGCCACTTGGCACGCCTTTTATGTTTCATAGAGAGAGAGAGAGCTTGAGAGACTTGTAAACTCGACCTAGCGCCACTTATAAACTTCTTGAATATCAATAAAGAGTTTGAATTCGCTTTAATTTGTGTTCATTTACTTTCTGCTGCAAATGGGGATACTCTGTGCGACTCTGTGGCCTAACTCAAATCGACCGTTTCTGAACTTAGCCTTGCACGGGCGCAACCTAGGCTCGTGCGGCATTACGCCTTAGCGAGGACGATCGCTCCTATGGAAGCAGGGCGTGACAGGCGCATGGACAGTAGCATGTATAGGGGCATGCGCGGGTTAGCACAGCTATACACGTTTACGGGTATGTGCACATGCGCTGCTGCAGGGCTGCGCTGTTGTACTACTGTGTTACGCTACTATGCTACTGCACGCCTGCGGTGCGGTGCATCTGTGATACTGTGCAGGTATGCACGGGCGCATGGGCTGACGGGATGAGTGGACAAAGGGGCTCAGATGGCGAATGATGTGGTTGTTCGAAAGATTTGAGCAATTGAGTCAATTATTCAGATCCATCTTTTGTGGGATTTGAATTTAATTCATTCAAATCTTTCTATTATTCGCTCCTATCTTTTCGCAATCATTTACAGCTAGTATTAGAGATTAGGATTTCGGCCCAACTCTATAAATACTCTCTTCGTGCCTTCATTGGAAACAACTCAAAATTAAGGGGCGAAGAGAGTTGCGCAGCTGCTGCCATTGGTGTCCACGGAGTTCAGCGAGTTCGTGAAAGGTGGTGACAACGAGCGTTCCAGAAGTTCTTTCAAACTTGCTGGTTCCTGGAGCAGATCACAATAGGGAAAATTTTGCTTTGAGCAACAAAGATCTTCATCACCCTAGCAAAGTTGTCTTCATCAACTTCGGATCTCACAAAGAGACCGATTCTTCAACTTTGGTTCTCACAAAGAGACCGAGTCATCAACCTCGTATCTCACAAAGAGAATGATTGTTCATTTTCGTGTCTCACTAAGATATCGAGATTTTCATCTAAG
>JANAVB010029215.1:14452953-14517953 GCA_029216955.1 Iris pallida | reverse complement strand
TCTTAGTTAAGTCAAATGGGCTGGATTCAAATAGGTTTTAGAGAAGGAAAAAAAGTCAATGAAAGAGTTTATATATATATATATATATATATATATATATATATATATATATATATATATATATATATATTGTTGTCGTAGCCCGTTTGGAACGACAAGGCACCCCGACATGGAGGATGCGGGTCGAGCCTCCTTTCGGGTAGTAAACCCGGATCCGCTATCTTAGTTAAGTCCAATGGGCTGGATTCAAATAGGACCAGACGGGTTCTCGGGGATCTTTTTTCGCACATGCTGGGACATCATCAAGCTGGATATCCTTGAAGCGGTCTCTGCCTTCTTCCAGGGAGCCATGTACCCCAGAGCCATCTCGAGCACCAACCTAATCCTTATCCCGAAGAAGGAGAACCCGAAGACTTTCCGCGATTTCTGTTCCATCAGTCTTTGCACCTTCACCAACAAGATCATATCCAAGATCGTAGCTTCCCGCATGTCTAGTCTCCTTCCCAAGACCATCTCTGAGGAGCAAAGTAGTTTTGTCTGCGGTAAAAATATCCAGGATAATATCATGCTGGCTCAAGAGTTAATCACCTGCATGAAGCTCCCTGCAAGGGGGGCAATATTGCTATCAAATTGGACATGGAGAAAGCGTACGACAGGCTGGAATGGCAATTCATGATTTGGGTTTTCAGAGCCTTCGGATTCTCAGAAACATGGACCAACATCGTGTGGAGATCGATCAGCAACTCCTGGTTTTCTACGGTCATCAACGGTCAGGCCGACGGTTTTCTTCAAATCGAGTCGCGGGGTTAGGCAAGGAGATCCACTTTTCTCCACCATCTTTATCATTACGGCAGATGCCTTGAGCAGGAATCTTAACCAGACGACTTGCTCCACTAACTTCCATCACTATCATACGGTCAGCGGCTGGCCGATAATCACCCACCTAGCTTTCGCTGACGATATCCTCATATTCTTCGTCGTGGACGTTGGGTCAGTAGATGTCATCCACAACACTCTCCAGAGATACGTCAGGTGCTCGGGCCAGAGGGTCAACCCAGATAAAAGTGTCATCTACGCCCACCACAATATTAAGAGAGAGCATACGGCCGTTCTCTCCAACACCACCTCCTTCCCCATCAAGCATCCGCCGTTCCACTATCTTGGTTGTCCCCTCCTGTACGGGAGATCCAATGCTGGCATCTTTGAGGACCTTACCAACCGTATCAGGAAAAAACTTGAAGGATGGCACAACGCTACTCTGTCCCCAGGGGAAAAGATGATCCTAATCAAGCACGTCCTCACTTTCATACCCATCTACACCCTTGCGTCTTGCTCCTCCCAAAGAAAGTGCTTTCTTCGATCGAGGGTATTTTAGCAACTTCTTTTTGGGGCACAGTAACAGCCACGACCATTGGGCTAGTTGGGATACCATGGCGCATCCTACCGAGGAGGGGGGCCTGAGATTCACCAAACTCTCCCATATTGTTAAAGCTTTCTCAATGAAACTGTGGTAAAAACTATGCACGGCTCAGAACTTACGGACCAGGTTCATGAAGGCCAGATACTTCAAACACATCCACCCATCGACGACCATCTCTAATAGCAGATCCTCTGCGACGTGGAGACGCATGCTCGTCGGATGTTATCTAGACGGACCTGTGATGCATCTCCGGGTGGGAGATGGGGACTCATCAACATTTCATGAAAGGTGGGTTGGATACACCTTGATTCACAACCACTCAGAAGCCCACAGGAACTGCAAGATCAATGACATGTGGGGCCCCATTAATAACACATGGAATTGGATCAAAGTCCAAGATTAGGTCGGGCCTGAGACTGTAGAGAGCATCCACCGTTGCCGATCGACGATCGGATCCAACAACAACGAGCTCCGGTGGTCGGTCGAAGCCTCGAGCTCCTTCTCGGTCAGATCGGCAAGAAGAGTGGTCCAAGGTACTATGGTGCCCTCTCCTAGCATTGTACCCTTCTGGCAGACATGCATCCCCAAGAAGTGGTCCTTCATCATTTGGAGAGCCCTTCGTAAGATCCTACCAACCGATGACACGCTCAACACTATTGGGTTCAGCCTTGCGTCCGCGTGCACATGCTGCACGGATCGTCAATCGGAAATGGTAGACCACATCTTCTGCCAGGGAGACGTACCGGTCAAGGTCTGGAGTATTTTCTCCCAACGTTGCAGGGTGGTCCCAGAGGGCGGGTGCATGGGGCTCGGCGTCCCACGGCCACCAGATCGTAGCAGCAGCTTCTACATGGGTAATCTGGAAGAATCGCAATAAGGCGAGATATGAAGGACATCAGTACTCCGCTGACCAGCTTATTGGGGAGAACATTAGGTAATGCAGCAAGAGAAGATCCTGCTGTCTTCACGGCCAGGCGACCTTTTGGAACTCTCTCCTATCCCTGGGTTAGCCGTTTTGGGTTCCCTTCCTCCCCGGCTTTTGTTAGTATACGTGTATAGGCTTCAAGATTTTACGCCTTCTGGTATACTTATACAGGTTTTGGCTTTTCAACTTGATGGAATATGGGGAGTGTTTTGGTTATATATATATATATATATAGTCTCATTAATTTACAGTGGTCTGAACTTGATATCAACTCCAAACTCTCGCATCTCAACGCCACTGAATCGGACCACTCCCCGCTCCTCATCGAGATCAGCATGAAGACTACCCAACCCAAGAGGAACTTCCATTTCCTGGATCTGCGGTGCCATCATCCACAGTTCAGGAAAACGGTGACGGCCGCATATGGAGGGGTCCCGCTGTTCCTGATCCCCTATATCGGGTGGCTGCCAAAGTCAAAGCCACCAGAAAAGCCCTTTCCACCTGAAGTAAAGAAGCTTATGGTGACATTTTTCAGGCAGTTCGTACAGCTGAGGATGACGTAGCTCGTGCTGAGATTCTGTTCGCTCGAGAAGGTTTTCGTCGGCCCGTATATCTCTTAACCTCACCATAGCGCTCCTGAAGTTCCGTCTGAAAATCAAGGAGGAATTTTAGAAACAGAAAGCTAGGCTGACTTGGGACATTGAGGGTGACAAGAACACGAGTTACTTCCACCCATGCTTCAAGGGCCGCAGACAACAACTCAATCTCTACCAAATAAAGATGAGAGTGGTCACATCCTCCATAATCATCGCGACATTGAGTCGGCTGCAGCGGATTTCTACACTAAGTTGTTCACTAAAGAGGTCATCTCCAAAGATGAGAATTTTCTTGCGGTGATCCCACGATTAGTTGATGACAGAGATAACAACCAACTGCAGGTTCTATCCACAGAGAGGGAAGTCAAAGACGCGGTGTGGGCACTAAACAAGCACAGTGCCCCTGGCCCAGATGGTTTTACTGGCGCTATTTTCAGATTCCGCAGGGACATTATCAAGACAGACATCAGCGAGGCTGTTATCGCCTTCTTTCAAGGAGCCAAATACCCCAAATCGATATTCAGTACCAACCTGATTCTCATCCCCAAGAAGGACAATCCAGAGACTTTTAAAGATTTCTGTCCCCTGAGTATGTGCACTTTCACCAACAAGATCATCTCTAAGATTATAGCTAATCACATGTCACGGCTTTTTCCCAAGATTATCTCTGAAGAGCAAAACGGTTTCGTCCGTGGATGCAACATCCTAGACAACATCCTTTTGGCTCATGAAATGATCAGTTGCATGAAATTCCCGTCTAGGAGAGGGAACATTGCCATCAAGTTGACATGGAGAAGGCATACGATAGACTAGACTGGCAATTCATGATCTGGGGTGCTCAGGGCTTTCGGCTTCTCGGAAATTTGGATTGAAATCGTCTGGAGATCGATCAGTAACGCGTGGTTCTCCACGGTCGTCAACGGCCAAGATAATGGATTTTTCAAAGCTATTCACGATGTCAGACAAGCAGACCCACTTTTTTCTACCATTTTCATCATCACCGCTGAAGCGCTGAGCAGAAATTTAAACAACATGGTGGGCTCCCCTCGCTTCCAGCACTTCCACACTGCCAGCGGTTGCCCGATCATCACCCACCCGTTTTACGCTGACGACATCCTCATCGTCTCGTCTGGAGATGTATAGTCCATGGAGGTGGTCAACAGCACGCTGCAAAGATACTCCAGATGCTCCGGACAGCGCGTCAACCCTACCAAGAGTGTCATATATGCCCACCACACAGCCGACAGAGATCATCATACTAGGCTCACTAATATCACTTCCTTCTCTGTTGAGTACCCCCCATTCACTTACCTTGGGTGTCCGCTGGTGTACGGTAGAACTAACTCGGGCCTCTTCGACGGACTATTGGGGAAAATTAGGAAAAAAATCGAGGGATGGCATGACGCAATTCTTTCACCGGGAGGGAAGATTATTCTGATGCAACATGTGCTCTCTTCTATCCTGGTCTACACCCTGGCCGCTTGCTCTCCCACGAAGAAGGACATCACCAACATCGAAAACCTTTTCTCCAACTTCCACTCGGGCCAATGCGACGGCAAGGATAAGTATCATTGGGCAAGTTCGGATACAATAGCTAGACCTACAGCTGAGGGTGGCCTTGGCTTCAGCAGGTTGGTCGACGCTTGCTCTATGAAAATGAGGTGGAAGATTCGTGAGAATCGCTCATTATGGGCTCGCTTCATGAAGGCCAGATACTTCAAGCACTCTCATATGTCCACTGCCTCCGCCAACAATAGATCCTCCGCTTCTTGGCGACACATACTGATCGGCCGCCAGCTGGGATCGGACAAGTCATCTATATATTTTGAAAGGTGGGCCAGGGACGACCTTTTGCCCGTAAAGCTGGGTGTCCCTACCTTTTCTGTAATTAGAGATTTATGGACCAGCTAGGGGGAGTGGGATCGGGAGCGGATCATGGACTGGATCAAAAAGGAGTCTGCGGATGCCATTGCCACCTCCGGATTGGTGATCGACAGGGCACGAGACACTTTGCGGTGGTTCCTGACGACTAATGGCACATTCACTCTGGCTATCGCGTGTCGTGCCATTCGCGGTGTCAGAGCTTCTACCCCCACCAATGGGGCGTTCTGGCAGTCCTGCATCCCCAAGAAGTGGTCTTTCTTATTGTGGAGAGCGATCATCAGGAAACTCCCCACCGACGATGCCCTAGCCACCATTGGATTCAGTCGAGCATCTGTGTGTCATTGCTGCTCGGATAGACAGGCTAAAACTGTAGAGCCATCCTTTACCGTGGTGACCTCTCTATGGAAGTATGGATCAGGTTCACTAACATTTGTCTCCCGGATCAGGTCGTTGGGGGCTTCAACGATCTCCTTGCCGCTTGGGGTAAGGTATTGCACGACCACCAGATCGTTGCGGCTACCATTAATGGATCATTTGGAAGAACAGGAACAAATTTAGATATGAGGGGCGCCAGTTCACCAACAACCAACTGATCCTCGAGATTAACAGACAGATCTACAAGGTTAGCAGACACTGCAAGCATGCCCGAAAGGGATTCTAGCTACCCATGCACATCTGATCTTTTTGTTTTATTCGAGGCTATTGGCCTCCGAGCGGGGGATAACTACCCCGCTCCTCTCCTTTTTACTTCTTTTGCTTTTCGGGCATACTTGTAAAGGCTTCAGCATTTTGCGCCTCTGATTTATAAAAGTCTCTGCAGTTGTTCTATATATATATATATATATATATATATATATATATATATATATATATATATATGAGGTTTTAATCGAGTAGCATCAATTGCTGGTTGAAAACTATTTCTAAACCCCTTCACTGGTCTTTGGCTTGACCTTGGACCTTTGAGAATTTCTGGAAGGAACCCTGAAAAGGGCAAACCCTATAATATATATATATATATATATATATATATATATATATTTTTTTTTTTTTTTTTGCAAACCCTATAATATATATATATATATATATATATATATATATATATATATATATATATATATATATATATATATATATATATATATAATGGGTATGGTTCCCAACCTATGTGGAAAATACCTCGGAGTCGGATTGTTTATGCCTATATATAACAGAAAAAATTCCAATGGAGTTGGATTGGGTATTCCTATATATAATAGGAATAGATCAATGGTTTAGATTTAGTATTCCTATATATAGTAGAATATCTCAATTTGTTATGGGTTTGAGGCTATATATACTAGGGTTTTCCACACCATAAACATATCTCAAAAAAGAGAGGAGCAATAATGCTTTACAACTTTTGAGACAGAGAAAGGATTAAAGACTATTGTGAAGAAGAGATTGTTACGAATAATTTTTCGACATCTCTTGTTCTTCGGAGTCTACAATTAAGTTTTCTTCTTTCAAGTGAGTTATGGGAATCCGTTTGGATCGGAAGGAGTTTGTAGATGGTATATTCTCTTTATTCTATTAGTGGAGTTTCTTCAGGGTTGGAATTCGATCGTCCTATAGTTTTTTCCATTTGGGTTTTCCATATCAAAAATATCTATGTTTGCGATTTGTGTTTGGCATTTTTGGTTTGTGCGCTTTTGCTCTGTTCTCTCGTAGGACTCTCTCGTTTTGGGGAACGGTCTCACGCGTCGTTCCCAACAGAGTGGTATCAGACCTTTGGGTTCATAGAAGTGTCAGGAGTTGACAGTCAAACCAGAAAACAGAGATGGACGCGAAGTCGATACATATGGTAAACCTAAACGGTGCCAACTATCACTACTGGAGAAGCAAGATGAAGGATTTTCTATTTGTCAAGAAGTTATATATGCTGTTATGCCCCGATCCCGTTAGGGTCGTTCCTCCTCGCTTTGATCCCGGTGGAATCGTTCGTCCTTGCTAATGCGTGATGTCGTGCAAGCCTAAGTTACGCTTGCACAAGGCCAGTACCTGCACAAAGTAACTAGACAAAGCAAAACACACACACACACACAACATATATAAACCCACATTTGGACATGGAAGCTTTGAAATAAAAATACTTCTTTTATTGATAAACTTGATAGGAATACAAGTACAAAGCTTTTGCAAACTCAGATTGCCTTATCTTGGCTACATGATTCTCTTTAAAACTCTCTTTTGAAAATAGTCGTAATGTCCATACATTATGTCCCTTTATTACATGCTGGAAATGTAAAGACACATTCAAAGGAAAAGAAACTTGCAACTTGACTGGAAATGAAAAGAAGCTTGAGGCAATCTACGAGCTCTACTGGGCTAGACAAGCTTCATTGCCTCACTTGAAATCCCTCTGTCTCCTTATTTTCTGAAAAGGATGCCCACAACTTGGGTCCGCACATATCATGTACTAGTGAGCGACTTTTGGCCGTATTTGCAAATATCTGCACTAAATCAACATGTGGAGCTAAAATTTTACTAGTGATCTTTCTACTTGTCTCGGTTCTTTTTAACAATTCATAAGAAGCAAAAACAGTAGAATCATTTACATAATCTTACCCATCGTCGACAGCCATCCCTGCACAAGACATGTTAGCACAATTTGCATAATAAATAACTTATGTTTCATTCTTACAGATATTGAAGTTCATCATTTGGATCATACATGTGGCCTATCTACATGATGGTCCACGGGATCATTTCCCGTGATTAGCCGTTGTGACTCTTGGCTTCAGCTCGTTGCTAAGGACTCAACACCCCCCTGATCGCGAGGTCTCTTTTACCTTAGGGTGCCCTAATCTCTCCTAGACCGGGTGGTTCGAGGCGCCCCAAGAATCCATCCGAGAGACGATACCTTGTATACAAGTTGTCCGAGACCAATGCATTCTCTATCCTTTCTATCAGATGTATCAGATTTGTATATGGGTCATAACGCATTCATTTTACGTCTTAGCAGATATGTGACACGTTCATTTCGTGCCTTCTTATTCATCTCAACATGTACAAGTTGTCTATCCATGCCTACATTTTTATAGCATACTAGCAACATAGCAGATGATCATTTATATAAAATAGATGTTTAGCCGCACATGATCAAGCATTCGATTTAATTCATTTATCTTCTTTTATCTTTTGTTATTGTGGTATCGTTGATCAGAGGGACGAGACAACAGAGTGGACTAGAGATCATTTTTATTAGGGCGTACAGATAAATGTTTGCCCGGTTTGAAGCAACTCACCAAGATGAATCTTAGTTGAGAGAAGGAGGGACTTCACGTGCCGTTTACGTTCTGTGTATGTCTATGCGTCCTCCTACATTGGAACCAACATTCGATTAGCATACTGTGGTCTCTTTCTCTCAAGATTCGGAATGAATGCGATGAAAGCGAACAATGTAAACCAATCATCGAAAACCAACACGAAAACATATTCATCAAAAGCAAGTAACGAAGAAATCCAACAAAAACTATTGGAATCATTTCAATAGAAGTCGATCCATCGGTTGGAAAGGTTCATTGCATTTCATTCGTGATCAATCGTACCGTCAATGTTTTCCCTAAATACTCACTTCAAGACTTAGTCAAAAAGCTGTGGGTATTACATAGTGGACCGCGAGGAGCGGGATACTACATAATAATTCACCGAGAAAAAGTTGTCCTCAAAACTTAAGATATAAACTCACCTCTACTAGAATTGCCATCTATATCAAGTAAGGTGGAGAGATTGAAGATACGAGCATTAGCAGCAGCATTCCGAAACTGCTGATTATGTGAATTATCCCGAATCGACGGTGGGTCTCTCAGTGGCCCACGCTCTTCAGTATTATTTTGGTTTTTTTTTCGGATAGTTCCTGAGAACGTGGCCTTATTGACCACAACTGAAACAAGCCTTGTTAGCCGAACGACACTCTACTTAGTGTGTCCCCAAATGCCGCAGTGCCCGTATTGCACTCCCTTTGCATAGCGACAATCATCTTTCATATGCCCCCTACGACACAGTAGGTACACACTGTTTCATTTTAGATTTCCCCATCAGCCTTTCTTTCACCATCGAAGTACCTCTTTTCGGAGTTATTGCCCCCAGTTTGAGCTTTTACTGGTGCACTCTTCAGCTTAAATTGCTCTACCTGAACTGCCACCTCAAGGCCCTGCTATATGAATCACAATCCCAGTTTAGAAAACTCTCCTAAATGTTATCGTTTAGGCTTTGAATGAACCGATTCATGCGAACATCCTCATTTGGAATAATTATACTAGCAAACATTGCCAGCTTAGAAAATTCAGATTCATTGTCCTCTACGGACATGCTCTCCTGCTTTAGTGCTATGAATTCATTCTCTATCTTTTGACGGATGGCAGGTGGCAGATATTGTTCCAGGAACGCCTTCTTGAACGAGGCCTAAGAAATCTTTCTACCCCTAGCGGTCGCAAGCAGTGCCGGCCTTTTTGCTTTCCACCAATCTTTTGCCCGCAGTCGTAGTAGCAAAGCGGCACAAACTACCTTCTTGCTATTCGGAACTCCTACGAATGTGAACAGACTCTCTATTTTATCGATTTAGTCCACCACCTTATCTGGTGATGTCCTGCCCTCAAATTCTGGAGGTTTCACATCCAAGAAGTCCTTTGGCTTAAAGGAAGAGTGCTTGTGCACCGGCTGGGGTTCGTCACCATCCACGGGCTCAATCTCAGGTGTTCCCGTTGGTTTGGTCGCTGCGGTGGTATTTCGATTTCCCGCTAGCAAAGTTACGAGTTGGGTCAAGGCATCCAGCTGTTTTTGCTGGGCCTCTAGTCGGGTCTGTTGCATCTGGCCACACTGCTCATTATCCTGCCTCTGTAGTTCCATCATGGTCATGATCCTCTCTATCGGATCGGTCGAGCCAGATGGTCGAGGAGGAGCCATTTCTCTACAAAAAAAGTATAACCTCTTTCCGTCTCATAAAATATTATGGACTTATTGTATGGTGTATTGATTTTTCATAACTCAAAATCGGGACCTTTTGAAAGCCATCAAAATACTTTATATACTTTTTTCGAAAATGATATTTGCAAGAGGCCAAGGACGTAAAGCCGTGCTCTGATACCACTTTGTCATGCCCCGATCCCTCTAGGATTGTTCGTCCTCGCTTTGATCCCTGCGGAATCGTTCTTTCTCGCTAAGGCGTGATGCCATACAAGCCTAAGTTGCACTTGCACAGGGCCAGTACCTGCACGAAACAACTAGACAAAGCAAAACACATGCACATAACATATATAAACCCATATTTGGACACAAAAGCTTTGAAATAAAAATACTTCTTTTGTTGATAAACTTTATAGGAATACAAGTACAAAGCTTTTGCAAACTCAGATTGCCTTATCTTGGCTACATGATTCTCTTTAAAACTCTCTTTTGAAAATAGGCGCAAGCCCATACATCATATCCCTTTACTATATGCTGAAAATGTAAAGACACCTTCAAAGGAAAAGAAGCTTGCAACTTGACTGGAAATGAAAAAAGCTTGAGGCAATCCACGAGCTCTACTTGGCTAGATGGGCTTCAGTGCCTCACTTGAAATCCCCCTGTCTCATTTTTTCTGAAAAGGATGCCCACAACGTGGGTCAGCACACATCATATACTATCGAGCGACTTTTGGCCGAACTCACAAATATCTGTACTAAATCAACATGTGGAGCTAACATTTTACTAATGTTCTTTCTACTTGTATAGGTTTCTTTTTAACAATTCATAAGAAGCATAAACAGTAGAATCATTTGCATAATCTTACCCATCGCCGACAGTCATCTCTGCACAAGACATGTTAGCATAATTTGCATAACAAATAACTTATGTTTTATTCTTGCAGATATTGAAGTTCATCATTTGGGTCATACATGTGGCCTATCTACATGATGGTCCACGGGGTCATTTCCCGTGATTAGCCGCTGTGACTCTTAGGTTCAGCTCGTCGCTAAGGACTCAACACCCCCCTGATCGCGAGGTCTCTTTTACCTCAGGGTGCCCTAATCTCTCCTAGGTCGGCTGGTTCGAGGTTCCCCAAGAATCCATCCGAGAGACGATACCTTATATAAAGTTGTCCGAAACCAATACATTCTCTATCCTTTCTATCAGATTTGTATACGGGTCATGACGCGTTCATTTCACGTCTTAGCATATATGTGACACGTTCATTTCCTGCCTTCTTATTCATCTCAATATGTACAAGTTGTTTGTTCATGTCTATATTTTTATAGCATACTAGCAACAGAGCAGATGATCATTTATATAAAATAGATGTTTAGCCGCACATGATCAAGCATTCGATTCAATTCATTTATTTTCTTTTATCTTTCGTTATTGTGGTATCGTTGATCAGAGGGACGAGGCAACAGAGTAGACTAGAGATTATTTTTATTAGGGCGTACAGATAAATGTTTGCCCGGATGAAGCAACTCACCAAGATGAATCTTAGTTGAGTGAAGGAGGGACTTCACATGTTGTTCACATTCTGTAGTCTATGCGTCCTCCTGCATTGGCACCAACATTCGATTAGCATACTTCGGTCTCTTTCTCTCAAGATTCAGAATGAATGCGATATGCGTTAAAACCCAATAATAAAAACCAATCATCGAAAACCAACACGAAAACGCATTCATCAAAACCAAGCAGCAAAGAAAACATCCAACGAAAACTATTGGACTCATTTCAATAGAAGCTGATCCATCAGTTGGAAAGGTTCATTGCATTTCATCCGTGATCAATCGATACCAGCAATATTTTCCCCAAATACTCATTTCAAGACTGAGTCAGCAAGCCGTGGGTATTATATAGTGGACCACGAGGAGCGGGGTACTACATCTGCCGGTATTTGCTTCTGAGAGGCCCAGTGGTAAATCCGAAGATGACTAGAATTTCGAGTATATACAAGTATGTGGATACATAAGGCAGTTATTGACAAGAACGTGTATAATCATATTGCCAGTATTGAGCACGCGAGGACACTGTGGGATAATTTGGAATCTTTGTATGCAAAGAAGACCGAAGTAAATAAATTATTCCTGATCCAGATGATGATGGGTCTACGTACAAAGATGGTGCATCCATTACGGATCACTTGAGTGAGTTCCAGTGCATGGTTGACCAGCTATCATCGATAGGAGTAAAGTTCGACAACGAGATTCAGGGACTTTGGTTGCTATGTACATTACCAGACTCGTGGGAGACCGTACGAGTATCTATGATCAATTCTGCTCCGGAAGGCATTGTCAGTCTGGAGTTTGCCAAGAGCGGGATACTGAATGAAGAGATGTGAAGAAGTTCTCAGGTCATTCACATCCCACTAAGAGGTGCTAGTTTCAGAGAGCGGAAGGGGCAAAAGAAGGGATCCAGGTGGTGGCTGAGACAAGAGCAAATGCAAGTCCAAGGGTCTGTACAAGGACTCAGAGTGTTACCATTGTGGCAATAAGGGCCACATAAAGCGAAATTATTTCGCTTGGAAGAGAAAAAAGAAGGGCGACAAGGGAAGTAATGTGAGAACACTACAATGGCGACCTCGACGCATGGAGGCGATGTGAACATCGTAGGTTATGAGGCTGTCATGAACCTCGCCTGCGATGATAATTCTTGGCTGGTGGACTCGGGTGCTCCGCGCATGTATCTCACAATATGGTACTATTTGCCACTTACACGATAGGCGACTAGAGTGTTAAAGATGGGCAACGAAGATGTGTCGAAGGCTATCACGACCCGTACTTGGATATTCAGACACAAGTACGTAGGCCACTCGCAGCCTACGCTACAGTATCTGCGGTAGAACGCTATCATGTACCCAGTAAAATATCTCAACACTTCTATGATTTATTAAGCAACATGTATTCAAATCACATACAACTAAGGAAGATATGCAAGAAGTAATAATAGAATCTATAAAATGGTCATACATATCAAGAAAAGGTATCGGAGACATATCCGATGAACAAGACATAAATCTAGATAAGGAATATGGCCTAGAGCTCTCCAAAGGTCAACTCATGATCAAAGGTACATCGAGATCTGTCATCAAGAAGTCCAGGATGTGGAGCATAATATTACCTAAAAAAGTTATCCAGTCAGGATTGAAGCAAAGTACATCTCTAATAACAGTTTCCAGTGAATGATAAAGACTATTTAGCAGTAAATAGAGAGAATATACAAGGTAAAGTGACGTGTACATGAATATAGTAAGACATAAGTAAAATTGTAAATGAGTGTAAGAGCAAGAGAACAGGGTATATCATTTACAAGAATCAAGAACAATACTATCTATATGAGTGAGCACTAGTTTTAACATATGATCGGCTTAGGAACTTGCACCGGAATTTATTGTCTGGTTAATCATACATGCAGTGTATGATCAACACTCACAAGAAACAAGACTTGCAAAAGGAGGGTATGATCACATATCTACACTAATACTCCTCGCCCCCAACTGGTATAGTAGATCCATCCATTCTAGGAGAAAGTAGCAAGTCTTTTCGAGAATCAGTGTCCATACAAGTACAAAAACAACAACGAGGCTTGCACCAGATACACCAAGATATACAAGGAATAACATCTCATGACGAGATCCAAAAAAATACCAATCCGTATAACCAATGTATCAAGAGATCATGGATATCTACACTAAATTCACGAAATATAGAAAATACCATAAACAAGAAATTATTAGAATGTACTCGCCTTAATTTAGTTGGAGTCAACGTGTACAACACGAACGTATCGGTACGGAATAGGTATTGATGCTATGATCCACAAGATGGTCCCAAACAACGGCACAAGCGGTTCTATTGAGTCTAGAATAGTCCAAACAGCCTAGTTTGGTATATAGAAGCCCAAAATCAGAGTTGGCACGATTATCAAATCAAGAAATAGGAAATGACCATAGTAGTCTTGACTTATGATTTCGGAAGAAAATGTAACTAAATAGATATAAGTAATTTGGAAATTATTATAATGTCTAGAAACTATATTTCTATGAATCAAGGCATTTTTAAGATAACATATGAAAATATTGAAACCAATTCAGGACTTTAAACTCTTAATTTGTCAATTATGATTTTTAAGGAAAAAGCATAACTAAATTCGTATAAATTATCTTTGAAAATTACTTTATCATTTAGAACTATTTTTTTTATAAAAAATATTCCAAGTTAATAGTTGAAACCCATAAATCATTTTCAATTATATAAACCAAATTATATATAGGTAGGTCCAAAAGCAATAATAAATAGAATATAAAATATACATTGTGCCTTTAAGCCCGAAGACAATACACTAATTTATAACATAAAACCCAAATGATCGAAGTAATATAAATAAGTGTAAACGTCCACACTAAAACCATTTTCCCTAATTTCATATTCAACCCATTAATCAAGCCCAAGAACATAATAATTATAAAATCTTTAACAACCCTAAAAACCTATTTATCCTAAGCCCATAAATCATTTAACCTGACTAATTGTTAAATATGGTAATAACTTAAATCCAATCCCTAATATAATAATAATAAAGATAATATTATTAGTAATTAATGACGTTGATTATATTCAAATACATATATAGATTAGAGAGAGGGGGCTAGTCGATCCCCATTTAAACCAAAACTTATAAATCCTTAAATTCCCTAATCCACACAAATTACATAAATCCACTTAATTTCCTAAATCCCTAACTACAGAGCAGTGTGAGAGAGAGAGAGAACGACCTAAGAATTCAGCAAGGAGATGGGGAAGACTCTGCTAGCTCTAACAACATTCCAAAATCCCTAACATAAAACAAAGCGGGCTTAAATAGCTAACCACACAAATCCTTCTTCACATAGAGTAAGGGAGAGAAGCTCGAGAGTGAGCGGGAGAAGAGGGGGCTTCACCGAGTGGGTCTCATCGGCGGCGGAGCTGGGCGTCGATACTGGTAGAGTGGCACCGGGCAGGGCGGGCGGCTCGAGGGAGCAGTCCGGCTCTGTATGGCTCGCCGCGGGAAGGGCTGCGCATAGTGCAGAACCACGATGGTGGCGGCTTGGAGGTCCTAGGCTGGAGCGGTGGACACGGTCATATGGAGGCGAGGTCGAGCTTGCTCATCCGGCAGCTTTGGGCGGTCGGTGAGGGGCTAGAAGGACAGCGATCGAATCTAGACAGATTTGTCAGTGCTGGTCACGATGGCTTAGTGCGGTGGAGTTGACCGGATAGGCAGCTTGCGGGCGGAAAAGACGCAACCGCCGGGGAAGAAGACTCGGATCTACTGCTAAGTGGTTATGCGGGGGTTCTGTGGCAGAACTCCCCATGTGAGGTATTGTGGTGGTGACGTCATTGAAGATGAGGACGTCATGTGGAAGAGCGGTGGAGTCAGGTGGCAGTGGGTGGTGGTCACGGCGGGTGGCCGGGCTAGGTGAGTGATGTTTCCCCCATCCCCCTTTTCTTTTGTGATAGTTGTATGTCTGGGTGTGGTGTCGATGGGGTGGTGGTGCCGTGGTGGTGTTGACGGGGGTTGTGGAGCGGTGATGGTGGTCGGGGCGGTCACTGGACCGTAGCCAACGCCAGGGTGGTGGTATCGGTGGTTGCCAGGATGGCAGGATCGGTGGCGTAGGTCGGGAACAGGGGAGGTCGGGTAGTCGTTGTGGTGATGACTGCTAGAATGGGTGGTGCTACTTGCTTGGGGAAGGCCAAGTCGGCTAGGCTAGGAGGCTAGTGGTCGGGGTCCGGCCAGTTGGCCGTGGTGGTGAATGGGATGTGGTTGTCGGGATGGCCAGGAGAGTGGGCATAAATGCTACGGGAGAGTGAGGATGAGTGGCGGCTGTGGAAATTATAGGGAATTTTTGTTATGTACAAATATTGGGGAGTCCCCAATATATATAGAGTATGGTAGGAAACCCTAAGGCCTCGTTTGGTTCGCGGAATGGAAGGGAAAGGAAATCAATTCCATGTCATTTCCTTTCCTTTGGGAAATTTTATTTCTCATTGATTTTCCTTTCCGATGTTTGGAAATGCCAAGGAATGTGGAAAGGAAAGTGATTACTTCAATATGGGAAAGTGATTTCTTGCTTGGATGGATGGAATCACTTTCCCCAAATTTCCCTTCCATTGGGAATCACTTTCCTTTCCCTCAATTCCTTTGGCACCCAAAATAGGAAAGCAATCACTTTCCTTTTCCAACTCGAAGATTCCATGAACCAAACGAGGCCTAATGGTTGTAGTGCCCACTCCCGTTGGGGCGAGCACTATGTAATAGGCTCGTGCCAAGTCAGACATGGTCGGGAACATAGATGGCTAGTCTGACTCGGCGACGAGTTTGATATACAAAAACCATGGCATCAATAAAATCGATTTGGACGAGTGATATGAGTACCGTTCCAACTAATGGATCGACTACTGTTGGAATAAGTCCTAGACGGTAGGCGGCATCTTGGCGAAGGAACTCTAAAAGAGCGACGCAACCCGTCTGCCGTTGGTTTTATTAGTTTCTTGGCTTTCTGAACGAATTATTGCATGGATTTGATAGTGTGCTTTGCGTCGATTTCTGAATGCGTCTTTGGGAATTTCGAAGGAAGGGTTCTAATTCGATGCTCGTGTCATTGCAGGAGTTCATGTAACTGACGCTTGACCGTCGTGAAGCATTCTCCTACTCTCGGCACAATCTCCTTAGGTGGGTGGTTCTTCGGCCCCTTCTTTTCTACTCCTTTCCGCCAACTAAATTCTTAAAGTTCAACGTTCAAATCGATGATGCTAACGGATGTATGCTTGCCATTAAGATCAAGAGCTCGGGATAATATATCAACCTAGAAAAGTTAACTCTGAATCGATAAGTTCACACTAAGTAGAGAAAAGATAAAGTTCTAAGAAAGAGATAGAATATATTTCATGCCATGCAAAACACAACTATGAAAACCTTGGTGGCGGTACATCATGCCACAAAGAATTTGGTGGCTATAGGATACTAAATCAGAACGTACGGTTTCGGGGGAAAGGACCCTTGCGCGAGTAGGAATGATTATGTGATTTGATAATGGTTACGCTATGCAATTTACTTCATACATATTAAGCTGTTCATACATTCGTATGGTCAAGGACGACTTGTGCACAAGATGAGCTTTCCTCGAGACGGTACCCGGGGCCCTGGGACCGAATCGGCCTAGGAGGAAATTATGGAAATCGTGCTTCGGCATGAGGCATTACGAGACCTCCAGTTTGGCTCGCTACCTGGACTGGAGGGCGCGTCGCAAGGCTACGTAATCGTCCTTCATGGTGTCGACATCACCAATGACCGCATATAGGATAGACTGCATGCTCACCTATTGTCTTGTGCAGGTGGTAAGTATCATGTATATTTTGTGCAGGAAAGGAGCACGGCCGTGGTAAGAATGCCTTTAAATTGGTTATGTGTTATCGTTTAAAATGTGCCTTCGATATGAACTGCAATTCATATAGTTCTAAATAGAAAGATCACTTCGTATGCTAGAATCCTTAATAAGCAGTGTCGATTTAGACGAGTGGGTTCGTCCCATCCACTAGCAAGTGTGCTAACCCCCAACTCCCCAGGTAACGAGCGTGCTGCGGGAGCTCGAGACTAGACGACAGCTGAAGAACGGGAGGCGGCACGAAGCTCTCCTATTTTGAAGTATTTTGAAGCCCAACTCAGATCGAAGGCTTTGTTCAAATGTATAAAGGGGCGTGAATGTATGGAACGACAAGGATTATTTCAGGGCAAGCTTGTCGAGAGTTTTTCTTTTGTGTTTCAAAGATGTAGCCGCAACGGCATATGTAATATAAAATGACCTTGCACATACTTTGCAAGCTTATGAATGAAAAGCTAAATTTCTTCCTATGCTATGTCTTCAACTCTCTGCACTGTTTAATTTCAACGCGTCGAGTAAAAAGGAATTTCCAATTGCACATCCTTGCCTTGTGTAAGTCCATTAAAGACTTGCACGGCATCACGTCCCGACCCATGGGAATCGATTTATATTGAGTCAAGGCGATGGCGACCGATTCGGTGAGTCGGGGCGTGACAAGTTGGTATCAGAGCACAGTTTACACCTCGGACCTTTCAAAAATACTTTCTTTAGATGATGCCGTTGCGAATTTTTCAAAAAACTATGCTTTTCGACATATGCGGCCTGAAATAATCGTTCCATACATATAAGCCCGTAGATATTTTGAGAATACTAACGGGCTTGCTCAATTTTTTAGAAATGACGAAAAGACTGGGTGTCCCTGCTATCAACGCCGCATTGATGAGCACGGATAGTACCGAAGGTGCGACGCCTAGCGAATCTGCCATGGAGCGACTACTACGCCTCATGGAACTCCAACAACGCCAGTCAGAGACGCAGCAACGACAGCTGCAGGAACAGATCCAGGCCCAAGTCAGCGCCCAACAAAAGCAAATGGAGGCCCTGACCCGGATCGTAAGCACCATAGCGACGCAACAGAACTCGACGACTGTCACATTCGAGGAAGAAGTACAACCCGTAAAAACAAAACATGTGTCTTCCTCCTCCCTGCTCAAGATGACCAAGTTCAAGAAAATGAACCCGCCTGAATTCAACGGTCGAACAGAGCCTGACGAAGTCATGGGGTGGCTAGTGAAGATTGAGAGTCTGTTTACTCTCCTCAACATCAAGGGGTCCAAGAAAGTCAGGTGCGCAGCGTTGCAGCTCAACTTGAGGGCCTACGACTGGTGGGAGACGAAGAAACAGGAACTCCAAGAGTCTAACCCTAACGCCAAGATCTTGTGGGAGACGTTCAAACGGGCCTTCCTCGAGCAATACATCTCTCGTGCCCTTCGTCGACAGAAGGAAGAGGAATTCATGTCCTTGAAGCAAGGAAACTTGTCCGTTGAAGACTACGATGCAAAGTTCGCGAAGCTTGCGAAGTTTGTCGAGGCTTTTCTGCCGAACACAGAGGCGTGGTGCGAGCGCTTCCAGCAAGGCCTGAATGATGATTTGCGTCGGGACGTCATGAACCAGAGATGCCAGACGTACAGGGAATCATATAACGCCGCCCTTGATAGTGAACGGGTCTTCGGTCGAGCGTCGCAGAAGGGCGGATCAAGCATCCGCAACAACTTCAACAAGCATCCTCACGACGCGGGAGGATCTGGTGCTCCAAAGCGCCAGAACACGTCCGAGTATCGGGGGCCTCACCCAGGCGTACGGTGCCATCGCTACGGCAAGATGGGACATCTGGCGGTCGATTGCCGAGGGGGATGCTTCAAGTGTGGCCAGCTAGGTCACAAGGCAGTAGATTGTCGCATGGGGAGGGCAAAGCAACATCCACCAAGGGATGTCCAGAACCAGAACAGGGCGCCTCCCGCCCATGGCGCAAATACGGTGCCCGTGAACCCACAAAATCGCCAAGGGGCGCAAGGCCGAGTCTACGCACTGACCCGGGACGAAGCCTATGCGTCCGACACTATCGTGACAGGTATACTACTCTATAAAAATATGCCTGCTAGAGTATTGTTTGATTCGGGTGCTACGCATAGTTTCATATCTGCCGACTTTGTAAAAGAGAATGAACTACCTATACAACTTTTAGATATGAATCTTAGCGTTAGCACTCCATCGGGAGTAGATATACCTGCCACTCATATTTGTAGGGATAGTTATATCTGCATCGGAGGGAGGAATCTATCCTTGGAAGTTATCGTCCTCGATGTCAAGGAGTACGATATAATCCTCGGCATGGATTGGTTGGGTGCATGCCACGCAACGATCGAGTGCGCGGAAAAGAGAGTCGTGTTTCGCCTTTCCGGCGAAACCGAGTTCTCCTATTCGTGCGGAGCAGCATCAAAGTTGGCAATGATAATATCGACAATTTTGGCAAGGCGTATGTTGCATTCCGGGTGCAGCGGGTACCTAGCATCAGTTCGAGACACGAGAACGGAGATTGCAAGCACGGTCCAGACTGAAGTCGTGGCAGAATTTCCTGATGTGTTCCCAGACGAGTTGCCAGGGATGCCGCCGGATCGAGAGATAGAATTCAGCATCGACACCTTCCCGGATACCCGACCGATATCCAAAGCACCCTATCGAATGGCGCCGGCAGAGCTGAAGGAACTGAAAGCACAACTACAAGAGTTACTAGATCGCGGATATATTCGCCCTAGTGTCTCCCCGTGGGGTACCCCAGTGTTATTTGTGAGGAAGAAGGATGGATCGATGCGGCTGTGCATCGATTATCGGGAACTCAACAAAGCCACGGTACGAAATAAGTACCTGTTACTGAGGATAGACGATTTGTTTGACCAGCTGCAAGGGGCGACGGTATTTTCCAAGATTGATCTTCGCTCAGGCTACCATCAATTGAAGATCAAGTCCGAGGACGTGCCGAAGTCCGCCTTCCGAACTCGATATGGTCACTACGAATTTCTGGTCATGCCCTTCGGCTTGACCAACGCTCCTGTCACGTTCATGGATCTAATGAACCGGGTGTTCCAACCATTCATAGACAAATTTGTCGTCGTATTCATCGATGACATCCTTATATATTCGAAGAGCAAGGACGAGCACGTGGAACACTTGAAGACGGTGCTACAGACTCTGCGCGAACATCAACTCTATGCCAAGCTAAGCAAGTGCGAGTTCTGGATGAACAGCGTGACGTTCCTTGGGCATGTTGTCTCAGCTGAAGGCGTCACGGTGGACCCAAAGAAGATCGAAGCAATAGTCGAATGGAAGCGGCCTACCTCAGCAGGCGACATCCGAAGTTTCCTCGACTTGGCGGGCTACTACCGTAGATTTGTGAAAGATTTTGCCAAAATTGCGTCGCCTCTGACTCGTCTCACCCATAAGGGAGTCGCATTCGAGTGGAACGACGCCTGCGAATTGAGCTTCCAAGAGTTGAAGAAACGGCTCATCTCAGCGCCGATCCTTGCACTTCCAGACGGGCCGGAAGGGTTTCAAAAATTTAGCGAAGCATCGCGGACGGGTTTGGGATGCATGCTTATGCAAAGGGATAAGGTGATTTCGTTTGCTTCGAGACAATTGAAGCAACACGAGAAGAATTATCCTACGCATGACCTTGAGTTAGCGGCCATTGTGTTCGCGTTGAAGCTATGGCGGTACTATCTTTATGGTGTAGCTTGCCGCATCTATACGGACCACAAGAGCCTCAAATACGTCTTCACTCAACGGGACCTGAACTTACGGCAGCGGCGTTGGCTCGAGCTCATTAAAGACTACGATCTGACTATCGAGTACACGCCAGGTAAGGGAAATGTCGTAGCGGACGCCCTGAGTAGAATGTTCGTTGGGTGCTTGTCTATCAACCGCAACATACAGTAAGACTTAGCAGAGATGGGTATCGAACTCCGAATCCGTTACCGTGGAGCACGATTGGCTCAATTGCACCTTCAGTCGAGCTTGCACAACAAAATAAAGACCGCACAGGAGGACGACCTATTCCTGAAGAAGATGCGCGAGGTGATTTCGACGGGAAAGGCGACCGACTTTGTGGTGGACGAGAGCGAAATGATGCGGATGAAGGGGAGGATATGCGTGCCGGAACATGCTGAACTTAGAAAGGAGATTCTGACGGAGGCCCATTATGCAAAGTACTCGTTGCACCCCGGGAGTACCAAAATGTATAAGGACCTGCGCACGACCTTTTGGTGGCACGGAATGAAGAAAGACGTGGCAACGTTTATTTCACAGTGCATGGCTTGTCAATGGGTGAAGGCCGAGCATCAAAGACCAGGCGGGGAGCTACAGAACCTCGACATTCCAGTATGGAAGTGGAACGATATCTCTATGGATTTCATCATGGGCCTTCCGAAGACGTCGCGGGAGAATGATGCGATTTGGGTCATTGTCGATCGTTTGACCAAGTCCGCTCATTTTATCGCTATTAAAGCATCATGGAGCGTCGATCGGTTAGCCCAGATTTATCTCGACGAGATCGTCAGACTGTTCGGGGGTACCTGCCACAATTATTTTGGACATAGACGGGCGATTCTTATCACGTTTCTGGACGAGTCTACAGGCGGCGCTGGGCACTAAGTTGAACCTTAGCTCCGTATACCACCCAAAAACCGATGGCTAGACAGAAATAGTGAATCAGATCCTGGAGGATATGCTACGTCTGTGCGCGATAGATTTGAAGACTAGTTGGGACACGCACTTGTCGCTCGCAGAGTTCGCATACAACAACAGTTATCAATCGAGCATCCAAATGGATCCCTACGAGGCGCTTTACGGAAGAAAGTGCCGATCTCCAATTTGCTGGGACGAAGTCGGGAAGCGACAGGTGCTCGGGCCAGAACTAGTCGAACAAGCTGTCGAGAAGGTCCGCATGATTCGAGATAGGCTCCGCATTGGTCAGAGTCGACAAAAGAGTTATGCAGATACTCGTCGACGACCGTTAGAGTTCTTAGTTGGGGACCATGTATTTCTGAAGGTGACGTCGATGCGGGGCGTCATGCGATTCAGGGTAAAAGGCAAGCTGAGTACGAGATTTGTAGGGCCCTTCGAGATCCTCGAAAGAGTGGCGACCGTTGCTTACCGGATCGCGCTACCTCCTGCCCTGGCCGAAGTACACGACGTCTTCCATGTCTCCCAACTTCGGAAGTACGTGCATGATCTAAGTCATGTGGTTAGTTTTGATCAGTTGGAGCTAGGCGCCGATCTATCATACTCGGAGGAGCTCGTGCAAATTTTGGACCGTAAAGAAAAGATCCTGCGGAGCCGATCGATGTCCTTGGTTCGCGTACTCTGGTGCAACCATTCCGTCGAGGAGTCGACGTGGGAGCTAGAGGCGGAGATGAAGGAGAAGTACCCTTCACTTTTCGTCGACGAAGGTCAGACCCTTGTTCTTAAGTTTCGGGACAAAACTTTTTCTTAGTGGTATATTATGTAGTGCCCCGCTCCCGTTGGAGCGAAGCACTATGTAATAGGCTCGTGCCAAGTCAGACATGGTCGGGAACATACATGGCTAGTCTGACTCGACGACGAGTTTGATATACAAAAACCATGGCATCAATAAAATCGATTTGGACGAGTAATATGAGTACCGTTCCAACTAATGGATCGACTACTGTTGGAATAAGTCCTAGATGCGGTAGGCGGCGTCTTGGTGAAGGAACTCTAAAGAGAGCGACGCAACCCGTCTGCCGTTGGTTTTATTGGTTTTTTTGGCTTTCTGAACGAATTATTGCGTGGATTTGATAGTGTGCTTTCGCGTCGATTTCTAAATGCGTCTTTGGGAATTTCGAAGGAAGGATTGAAGGAAGGGTTCTAATTCGATGCTCGTGCCATTGCAGGAGTTCGTGTAACTGACGCTTGACCGTCGTGAAGCGTTCTCCTACTCTCGGCGCAATCTTCTTAGGTGGGTGGTTCTTCGGCCCCTTCTTTTCTACTCCTTTCCGCCAACTAAATTCTTAAAGTTCAACGTTCAAATCGATGATGCTAACGGGAAGTATGCTTGCCACTAAGATCAAGAGCTCGGGATAATATATCAACCTAGAAAAGTTAACTCTGAATCGATAAGTTCACACTAAGTAGAGAAAAGATAAAGTTCTAAGAAAGAGATAGAATATATTTCATGCCATGCAAAACACAACTATGAAAACCTTGGTGGCGGTAAATCATGCCTCGGAGAATTGGTGCCTACGGGATACTAAATCAGAACGTACGGTTTCGGGGGAAAGGACCCTTGCGCGAGTAGGAATGATTATGTGATTTGATAATGGTTACGCTATGCAATTTACTTCATACATATTAAGCTGTTCATACATTCGCATGGTCAAGGACGACTTGTGCACAAGGTGAGCTTTCCTCGAGACGGTACCCGGGGCCCTGGGACCGAATCGGCCTAGGAGAAAATTATGAAAATTGTGCTTCGGCGCGAGGCATTGCGAGACCTCCAGTTAGGCTCGCTACCTGGACTGGAGGGCGCGTCGCAAGGCTACGTAATCGTCCTTCATGGTGTTGACATCACCAATAACCGCATATAGGATAGACTGCTTGCTCACCTATTGTCTTGTGCAGGTGGTAAGTATCATGTATATTTTGTGCAGGAAAGGAGCACGGCCGTGGTAAGAATGCCTTTAAATTGGTTATGTGTTATCGTTTAAAATGTGCCTTCGATATGAACTGCAATTCATATAGTTCTAAATAGAAAGATCACTTCGTATGCTAGAATCCTTAATAAGCAGTGTCGGTTTAGACGAGTGGGTTCGTCCCATCCACTAGCAAGTGTGCTAACCCCCAACTCCCCAGGTAACGAGCGCGCTGCGGGAGCTCGAGACTAGACGACAGCTGAAGAACGGGAGGCGGCACGAAGCTCTCCTATTTTGAAGTATTTTGAAGCCCAACTCAGATCGAAAGCTTTGTTCAAATGTATAAAGGGGCGTGAATGTATGGAACGACAAGGATTATTTCAGGGCAAGCATGTCGAGAGTTTTTCTTTTGTGTTTCAAAGATGTAGCCGCAACGGCATATGTAATGTAAAAATGACCTTGCACATACTTTGCAAGCTTATGAATGAAAAGCTAAATTTCTTCCTATGCTATGTCTTCAACTCTCTGCACTATTTAATTTCAACGCGTCGAGTAAAAAAGAATTTCCAATTGCACATCCTTGCCTTGTGCAAGTCCATTAAAGACTTGCACGGCATCACGTCCCGACCCGTGGGGATCGATTTATATCGAGTCAAGGCGATGGCGACCGATTCGGCGAGTCGGGGCATGACAATGGTAGAACTATAATTGTAATAAAAATAGAAAATTAGTGGAAATCACTAACAACTATCCTCACACTAACCACTAACAATTAGTTACTAATTATCATTAGCTAATTACAATTTAGCTACTAACTACCCAAAGCGGTAGCCTACAATCCAAGTCCTAACTTGGTAGGCTAGAACTAGGACTGAAATTGTCTTAGCCCGATATGAGGAAAAATCGAATAATTTCAAATTATCGTAACCCTTTGAATTAAAATAAAAATAAAATAAAAGATTTTTCATTCACAAATCCACATTTGAAAAATATTTTATTTATACAAAGAAAACATTTATAACTTATAAAATCCTATAATATGGACAAGAAATTTATTTAAGGGTAACTCTCATATAAAATAGTTTTACAAAACCAAATGATCAGGCAAAGTACCGTTAGTATATTGTGATCTAATGTATATATATATATATATATATATATATATATATATATATATATATATATATATATATATATATATTCATGATAATCTAGTAAAATAGAAAGTTAAAAAATTTAGAAAAGTGCAAAATTCGGATAACGGAGGTTACAAATCTACCCTCCATAAAGAAATTTCGTCTTTGAAATTTAAGGTTGACAGAGGGATCAAAACACGATAGTGAGTTTAGGCAATATCTTAGGTATGATCAAAGAACGATGGCTTGGACACGATCAAGATAATCGAATTCAAAATCACTTAGGCACGACTAATAATTTGGGCATAATAGAATCGAAATTGGGCAATATTTCTTAGGCACGATTTATAAATAAATTCAAGTTATTTAAGTGCGAAGTCACAACTGGGAGAATCAAAATCGTTCAGTTTTGATCAAGTTAGAATCAAATCTAAGTATAGAATGATTAGTAGGATCTAGGCTCAATAAAACCAGATGCAAAGTTGTTTAGGCACGATCTAGTACAGAAATAATACGATTCGGCATCATTTAGAACAATCAAGTGTTTGGCACGATCAATTTACAAGAATCAAAACCACTTGGTCACGAGTAAAATCAAGACTCAAGCGTGCTTGAGAATTTTGATTTACTTAGGCACGATCTAGGATAAGATACGAAGAAAATTAAAACATGTGCATGATTAGGAATGAAATATGAGCACGAGTGACTATAGAATCGAAATTTAGCCACGATAGAAAATTTTATTCAGACGTGATCAAATCCAATTTCTGACACAACTAAGTTCGTAATCAAATTCGATAGTCGTGATCGAAGATCAAAATTTTAGGCACAATGAAACATGAAGGTTAAGGTATAATCAAGAATAGTATGAAATCTAATCATGGTTAGAACAGAATTTAGACATCATTAAAAATTTCAATCGAAGTTTTAGGCATAAGCGACAATAGTTTTGAAATCCAAAGACGATCATAATTGAAATTTTGACGCGATTGAAGATAACGTCAATCAATTCTTGACTAAAACAGGATTTAGGCACGATGAAGAACAAAATTGAAGTTTGAGTACGAGCAACAAAAAGATGGAAATGCAGGTCACGATTGAATTTAAAATCATTTGAGTATAGTCAAGAATCGAAAATGTTGGCAGATAAAGGAGAGGACCAAAAATCGATTGGTCACGATCAAAGTGGATCAAGATTCAGCGATATTTAAGGAACGATTCAAGGATATAGGGAAATCAATTTTCTCCTACTAGAAAAGAAAAATCAAAGATAGGATTGCATAAGGAAGTCAACGTAATCATATCACTCTATTGCGACTACTACCAAGATTATCCAATCGTCATTTCCCAATTATACTCTTATCTTACAAATTCTGATATTTTACTACCAAAATCCTAAACCTTCATTCATGAAGATCAAACTCTCCCATAACTACTAAAGGCTTGACCTTTGTTCCACAGGTACTACCCCTGAAGCGTACTCTCTATTAGAACTTCTCAAAAAAAATTTCTTTCCTTGATTTTGTAATCCATTATCAACTTAGTCGTCAGTATCTTGGCCTTAATGAAATACCTCAAGAGCTAGTAAAAAAAAACTAAACTCTCTCAGAATCTAATCGTCCTTGAATATCCTCATCAGTTCTAAGAATACAAATCCGAAATATTACAGTTCTCACAATTAATGTATATTCTACTGTTCTTTTTACTCAAAAAGCTCCTTCGTTCTTTCTAAAGTAATCCATACTCAAAATAATCTTCTAAGTGTAATCGTTTCCAAATTGAAACTACCGATCTCTTGAATTTGTTTCCATTCTCAATCATATCATTCTTTTGCTCTCATGTTACTTCCTTACAATACCTATATTTAATATCGCATTGATACACCTAGCTAATATTATCACCCTCAATAACACTCACTAATACTAAACTGATACGCTACACCTATCAGTTATTACTCACCAATATTGATACATCTTGGACACTTTCATCCTTAGGCACCCTTGGTACACAGTCACTAACTCCATAACTATACTGGTCGTATGCTTGATACTCTAGGATAAACTGGTAACTATACTCCGATACAAACTATCTACGAGTTAATAAGCTACTACGTTATCCAAGAAGCTGCCTCGAAACTAAGGAAGGTGAAGCCCTATGAGGAACTGAACTAGAGGAACTAAGGATATCTTTACCCTAAGCTATTAGAATGATGGAACATAAGTCAATGATAACAAGGTGGAATGATAGGGATGATATGTTAAGAACCAATTTAAGATATGATCTGATAACCATACACGTCTATCCGAAATCATGTTATCTAAAATTCTTACCACGCTAGTCAGCATAGCTGCAATAAACGATAGAGTCCATATCTAAGGTATATACGCTAAATTCATATTATCTAGAATCCTCACCACGTAAACCGGTATTGCTGCGAGATACTCTAAATTCTATAACTAAGATAAGTGTACCCCAAATCAGTCTCTATGTTTTTGTCATGCCAGCTAGTATGGCTGCGATAAACTCTAGACTCTATGAATAAAGTAGACATTTGTCTTTCTCCTCATAAAATTTGTCATCAGAATATACCTTAATTTAGTCCATAAAATTCATCTTGATACAAAATCAAAGTCAACAACGAACACCAAGATTCCATCAACGAACAAGGAAGATTAGACAGAAACAAGTAGAAAAAGATTTCAAGTTAGGGTTTAGAGTGAGACTCTCAGGGGTTGTCCCAAGAATCCCTTAAGAAATCCTAAAATATGATTGAGTACCAAACCTGCTAAAATATTCTATGACTCAAAATCCTTATCCTAGGGCAAGCTCACAGTAGTACGGCTAAGCCTAAGTACTACCACAATTTCACACTAGTTGTGAAGACTGACCTGCATGGGCCACCATAAAAATGTGTCATGATCCGCACCCGGATGTTCGGACACGAGTACGTGGGCCACGCCCAGCCTACGCCACAGTATCGACGGTAGAACACTGTCAAGTACCCAGTAAAATATCTCAATAGTTTTATGATCCATTAAATAATATGTACTAAAATCACATACAGCTAAGGAAGATATGAAAGAAAGACACCAATAGAATCTATAAAACGATCATACATTCAGGAAAATATATCGGAGACATATCCGATGAACAAGACATGAATCTAGATAAGGAATATGATCATATATCTGCACTAATACTCCCTGCCCCAACTAGCATAGTAGATCCAACCATGGTACGTTACGTCATAGGATTCTAGGAGAAGATATCGAGTCTTCTAGAGAATCAGTATCCTTACAAGAACAATAATGAGACATGCACAAGATACACCAAGATATACAAGGAATAACATCTCATGACGGGATCCAAAAAATACCAATCCGTGTAACCAATGTGTCAAGAGATCATGGATATCTACACTAAATATACGAAACATAGAAAATGCCATAAACACAAAATTATCAGAGAATGTACTCGCCTTAATTTAGTTGGAGTTCTTGTGCACGACATGAACGTATCGACACAGAATAGTACTGGTGCTATGCTCCACAAGATGGTCCCAAACGATGGCACACGCTATTCTATTGAGTCCAGAATAGTCCAAACAGCCTAGTTTGGTATATAGAAGCCCAAAATCAGAGTTGGCATGATTAGCGAATCAAGAAATAGGAAATGACCATAATAGTCTTGACTTATGATTTTGGGGGGAAAATATAACTAAATAAATAAAAGTAATTTGGAAATTATTTATAATGTCTAGAAACCATATTTCTATTAATCATGGCATTTTTATATAACATATGAAAATATTGAAAACCAATTCAGGACTTCAAACTCTTAATTTGTCAATTATGATTTTTAAAGGAAAAATCATAACTAAATTCGTATAACTTATCTTTGAAAATTATTTTATCATTTAGAACTATTTTTGCGTATAAAAAATATTCCTAGTTAATAGTTGAAACCCATTAATCATTTTGAATTACATAAACCAAATTATATATAGGAAGGTCCAAAATCAATAATAAATAGATTATAAAATATACATTGGGCCTTTAAGGCCGAAGCCCATAATCTAATCTATAACATAAAACCCAAATGATCGAAGTAATATTAATAAGTGTAAAGCCCACACTAAAACCATTTTTTTCTAATTTTATATCCAGCCCATTAATCAAAGCCCAAGAACATAATAATTATAAAATCTTTAGCAACCCTAAAAACCCATTTATCCTAAGCCCATAAATCGTTTAACCCAACTCATTGTTAAATATGATAATAACTTAAATCCAATTCCTAATATAATAATAATAGTAAAGATAAGATTTATTAGTAATTAATGACATTGATTGTATTCTAATACATATATAGATTAGAAAGAGGGGGCTAGTCAGTTGATCCCCTTTTAAACCAAAACTTTTAAATCCTTAAATTCCCTAATATGCACAAATCACATAAATCCACTTAATTTCCTAAATCCCCTACTACAGAGTAGTGAGAGAGAGAGAGAGAGAGAACGACCTAATAATTCAGAAAGGAGAGGGGGAAGACTCTGCTGGCTCTAACAACATTCCAAAATCCCTAACATAAAAAAAGAGGGCTTAAATCCCTAAACACACAAATCCTTCTTCACAGGAGAGTAAAAGAGAGAAGAGGGGGCCTCACCGAGGTGGTCTCGTTGTCGACGGAGCTTGGCGTCGGCTCTGGTGGAGCGACGCCGGACAGAGCGGGCGGCTCGAGGGAGCAGCGTCGGCTCTGGTGCAGCTCGTCGGACGTGGGAAGGGCTGCACGCAGAGGCAGAGCCACGGCGGCGATGGCTTGGAGGTCCTAGGCTGGAGGCGGTAGACGCGGTCTAGTAGAGGTGAGGTCGAGCTCGCTCTTCCGGCGACTCTGGGCGGTCGGTAAGGTCGGGCTAGGAAGGACAACGACCATATCTGGACAGATATGTCGGTGCTGGTCGCGGTGGCTTAGTGCGGTGGAGTTAACCGGATAGGCAACTTGCGGGTGGAGGACCATGGACGCAGCCGCCGAGGAAGAAGACTCTGGATCTGCTGCTAAGTGGTTGGCCAGGGGTTCTGTGGCGGAACTCCCCGAGTGAGGTGCTACGGTAGTGTCGTCGTTGAAGATGGGGACGGTCATTAGAGAAGAGCGATGGCGTCAGGTGGCTGTGGGTGGTGGTCACGGTGGGTGGCCGGGCTAGGTGAGTGATGTTTTCCTCCATCCTCCTTTTTCTTTTTTGATGGTTGTATGGCTGGATGTGGTGTCGATAGGGTGGTGGTGTTGATAGGGTAATGGTGGTCAGGGCGGTCACTGGCCGTCACCGACGTCGGGGTGGTGGTATCTTTGGTAGCTAGGATGGCAGGGTCGATGGCGTAGGTCGGGAACAGGGGAGGTCGGGTGGTTATAGTGGTGATGACTGCTGGAATGGGGTGGTGGTGCTGGCTTGGGGAAGGCCAAGTCGGCCAGGCCGGGAGGCTAGTGGTCGGGGTCCGGCCAGTTGGCCGTAGAGGTGAATGGGAGGTGGTTGTCGGGGCTGGCCAGGAGGAGTAGGAATAAATGCTACATGAGAGTGAGGGTGAGTGGCGGCTGAGGAAAATTTAGGGAATTTTTGTTATGTACAAATATTGGGGAGTCTCCAATATATATAGGATAGGGTAGGAAACCCTAATGGCTGAACTGTAATTGTAATAGAAATAGGAAAATTAATGGAAATCACTAACTAATCTTACACTAATTACTAACAATTAGTTACTAATTATCACAAGCTAATTACAATTTAGCTACTAACTACCCAAGCCGTAGCCCACAATCCAAGTCCTAACTTGGTAGGCTAGAACTAAGGACCGAAATGGTCTTAGCCCGATATGAGTGAAAATCGAATAATTTCAAATTATCGTAAACCTTTGGAATTAAAATAAAAATAAAATAAAATATTTTCATTCAAAAATTCACATTTGAAAAATATTTCATTTGTACAAAGAAAACATTTATAACTTATAGAATATTGATAAGAAATTTATTTAGGGGTAACTCTCATATAATATAGTTTTACAAAACCAAATGATCAAGCAAAGTACCATTAGCAAATATATATATATATATATATATATATATATATATATATATATATATATATATATATATATATATATATGTATATATATATATATATATCATATATACATATATATATATATATATATGTATATATGTATATATATATATATATATATATATATATATATATATATATATATATATATATATATATGTATATATATATATATATCATATTCTCGCTTTTCAAAGATTCAGGATAATCCAGTAAAATACAAAAAAATATAAAAATTCAGAAAAAATCCAAAATTTGGAGAACGAAGGTTACAAAGGCGGTTGCCATTGGAGATGTGCATGTGAGGACAAAGACGAGTGCAGTTCTTGTACTCAAAGATGTTTGTCATGTCCTTGATATTCGTTTTAACCTGGTGTCAGTTGGAAGGTTAGATAACGAGGGTTTCTTCAATCTCTTTGGGAACGGTCAGTGGAAGCTTTTCAGAGGTTTAATGGGGATTGCCGGAGGAAGTAAGAACTCTGGACTCTACTATATGGAGTAGAGCGCACAGGAGATACATGAGGTGAACACACTCAGTGATGCGTCTACCGAGTTGTGGCACAGGCGGCTCAGCCATATCAGCGAGAAAGGGATTTGCAACTTGGTGAACAGGAAGGTGATTCCAGGGCAAAAGCCTATAAAATTGGAGAAGTGTACGCACTGTTTAGCAGGAAAGCAAAATATAGTGTTTTTCCAAAGTCACCAAAGTTTGAGGAATCCAACATTGCTCGAGTTGATTCACTCGGATGTCTGCGGTCCTATAAAGGTAAAATCCATTGGTGGTGCTTTTTATTTTGTAATATTTATTGATGATTATTCGAGGAAGGTTTAGGTCTATGCCTTAAAGGCCAAGGATCAGTGCTGCCCACTTTCAAATAGTTTTCAGGCCTCTGTTGAAAGGGAGATGGACAAGAAGCTGCTATATGTTCGATCAGACAATGGCGACGAATACATTGGACCCTTTGATGCTTATTTTAGAGAGCAAGGGATACGATACCAGAAGACTCTGCCCAAGATACCTCAGCTCAATAGTATAGCAGAGCGAATGAACATGACACTGATGGAGAGGGTACGGTGTTTGCTATCAGAATCAAACTTTTTGGACAGTTACTGGGGTGAGGCTATTTGTACTGCTGCTTATACTATTAATTTATCTCCTAGTGCTCCTTTGCAGGGTGATGTGCCTGAAAAAGTATGGTACAGCAAAGAGCCATCATACAATCACCTGCGTGTGTTTGGTTGTAAGGCCTTCGTGCATGTATCGAAGGACGAAAGATCCAAACTTGAGCCGAAGACGAGACGATGCGTCTTTGTCGGCTATTGTCGGGATGAGTTTGGCTATATACTCTACGATCCTGTGGAAAGAAAGCTCTATAGAAGCAGGGACATGGTATTCGTCGTGGATCAGACCATGACCACTCAGGATTCCAAGATACCTTTTGAGCCTGATGAATTGCCTGAGTTAGAGCTATTTTGCTTCGAGTAGTTTCCAGAGGACATCGTAGAGGATCCAATTATGGGGAAGCCAATACATAAAGTTTCTCCCAACCTTGATCATCAACCTTCTGATGGTGGTCAGGGTAACCTTCAGGAGGATGAGCATGTCGGAGTAGTAGGTCCTGAAGGGAAGGAGGTTGTTGATATACAACCAGCACCAGTGGTTTCGTTAAGGAGGAGCGATAGAGAGTGTCGACCATCTACGAGATACTAACCAAATGAGTATGTGCTACTGACTGACGGAGGAGAGCCCAAAAGTTTTACAGAGGCTATGGACGACGAACATAGGCAGGAGTGGTGGAGACTATGTAGGAGGAGATGAGTTCCTTATAGGCCAACTCCACTTATGATCTGGTACGGTTGCCAAAGGGCAAAAAGGCATTGAAAAATCGATAGGTGTTCAGAGTAAAGTAGACAGATGATGCTACTCGCCCTCGATACAAAGCGAGGCTGGTAGTTAAAGGCTACGGTCAGCAGAAGGGCGTAGATTATGATGAGATCTTTTTGCCAGTCGTCAAACTGTCATCTATTCGGGTGGTTCTAGCATTGGCAGCCAGTTTCAACTTGAAGCTCGAGCAGATGGATGTGAAGGCGGCTTTTTTATATGGTGATCTTGAGGAGGAGTTGAACATGGAGCAGCCAGAGGGATTCTATGAGAAGGGCAAGTCACACTTAGTCTTCCAGTTGAGAAAGAGCTTGTATAGTCTGAAGCAAGCTCCGTGGTAGTGGTACAGGAAGTTCGAGTCGTTTATGGGTGAGCATGGTTATGTAAGGACGACGTCGGACCACTATGTATTTGTGAGGTACTTTGCCGATGATGATTTTTATCATTTTACTGCTTTATGTTGATGTTATGCTACTGGTGGGTCAAAATGCCACTAGGATAACGAAGTTGAAACACCAACTGGGCATGACCTTCTCTGTAAAGTATTTGGGCACAGCAAATACTATTCTTGGGATGGAGATCAGTCGAAAGAGAGTCCAAGATGCTACACTTGTTCCAAAAGAAGTACATTCATCAGGTACTTCAACATTTTGGGATGGACGGATCGAAGAAAGTGAGTAACGCCCTTGCAGCTCACTTTAGTTCACTGAAGAGTAGTGTCTAGCTATCGATGACGAGAAGAAAGATATGAAGCGGGTTCCATATGCTTCAGCTGTGTGAAGCCTCATGTATGCTATGGTGAGTACAAAGCCATACATCGCTCATGCAGTTGGCACAGTTAGCAGGTATCTTTCCAATCCTAGAAGGGTACATTAGAGTGCGGTTAAGTGGGTTCTACGGTACCTTTAAGGTACTACCGATTGGAGACTTTCCTTTGGTGGTGACGAACCGAAGCTGGTCGGGTATACTGACGGTGATATAGCTGGAGATGTAGATAGGAGGCGCTCGACTTCGAGCTATGTGATGATGTTTGCTAGTGGAGTGGTATCGTGGCAGTTGCAGTTGCAGAAATGTGTTGCCTTCTCGACGATAGAGGCAGAGTACATTACGACAGCAGAGGCTTGCAAGGAGTTGCTGTGGATAAAAAAGTTGCTACAGGAAGTGGGGCTAGAACAAGAGCAGTATACTTTGCTTTTGTGATAGCCAGAGTGCCATTCACGTTGTGAAGAACTTGACATTTCATAGTCGGTCCAAGCACATTGAGACTCGATATCATTGGATACGGGATGTGGTTGAGAAGAAGGATGCAACGCTTGAGAAGATTCATACAGATGACAACAAAGCAGACATGTTCACGAAGGTTCTTCCAAGGGGAAAGTTCGAGCACTGCAGTAGGATCGTCGGGATGACGACCCCCTCCACATAGTTGTGAAGGAAGAGATTTGTTGGAGTGGGTGGGGTTCCCAACCTATGTGTAAAATACCCCAGAGTCGGATTGGGTATTCCTGTATATAATAGAAATATTCCAATAGATTTAGATTGGGTATTTCGTTATGTAGTAGGAATATCCCAATGGAGTTGGATTGGGTATTCCTATATATAATAGGAATACATCAATAGTTAAATTGAGTATACCTACATATAGTAGAATACCCCAATTAGTTATGGATTTGAGGCTATATATACTAGGTATTTCCTCACCATAAAACATATCTAAAAAAAAGAGGATCAATAGTGCTTTACAACTTTTGAAAGAGATAAAGGACTAAAGACTATTGTGAAAGAGAGACTATTTCGAATAATTTTTTGACATCTCTTGTTCTTCGGAGTCTACAATTAAATTTTCTTCTTTCAAGTGAGTTGTGGTGATCCGTTTGGATCGGGAGGAGCTTGTAGAGGGTGTATTCTCTTTATTCTATTAGTGGAGGTTCTTCAGGGTTGGACTCCGATCGTCCCGTGGTTCTTCTCATTTGGATTTTCCACGTCAACAATATCTGTGTCTGCGATTTGTGTTTGTCATTTTTGGTTTGTATGCTTTTGCTCGATTTTCTCGTAGGACTCTCTGGTGTGGGAGAACGGCTTTCGCACTTCGTTCCCTATATATATATATATATATATATATATATATATATATATATATGTATATATATACATATTTGTTTTGGAACAACCATGTCATATATTCATATAAAAGGCACAAAATGCCAATGCATGTATATGTAAGCTCATGACCAAAAGAAAAATAAAAGACGGGGAAGCAAAAAGATGCACCCGCTTAGCGACCTAACACCTCCTACAGCCTCAGCTATTTAAGGAGTTCCAGAAGTCGACCTTGATGTGCTTGCAAAATCTGGCGACCTTGAGGATCTGTCTGTTGACCTTGAAAATAAATTAGGCCGAGTTGTACTGATTCCCTTCGTACCTGTATTTGTTACTCTTCTTCCAAATGACCCATATGATGGCGGCTGCCACGATCTGATGTCCGTGAGAGGCCTCACCCCAGGTGGCTAAGAGATCGTTGAAGCTCCCATTGTCCGATTTCAGAAATCAGGACGTCGTACGCCACACCTTAGATGCCAGGACGCCCGTCGATAGAATGTGGTCCTCAGTTTCTGTCTGGGTCTCCATGCAGTAATAGCAAGCAGATGCTAAGCTGAAGCCAATTGTGGTGATGGCATCGTCAGTAGAAAGTTTTCTTAAATAGGATCTCCAAAGCAAAATGGACCACTTCTTCGGGATAGGAGACTGCTAAAATAGTGAGATGGTGGGGTATGCCAGTCCGGTCCCGCGAGCCACCCGGTGGGCCGAAGCGAAGGAAAATGATCCGTTAGCCATCAGAGACCGCCTAAGTGAGTCGAGATCCGTCCCAACCACCACTCTGGAGGTGGCTAAAGCTGCAGCCGCCTCCTCACCGGGCCACGTGCAAACTCGCCCCCAGTTCCATACTCCGTCACAAAATACTGATCAAAGTAAATAAGACATGTTAAAGACAAATCGGTAAGAAGTTACCATTAAATTAAAGACGAAGAGTCAAAAACATATTAACCAAAAAATAAGTTGTAGGTTGTATTACCTGCTTTCCCATTCTAATATCTAAATTTTTAGAGTTAGCACAGATCTCATCATATTTAGCAGAAAGGCATCAATTCTACATGAAGCAATAGAATACTTCTTCTTTTTTTATTCTAATTCCTCCTTAAGTTTAGCATTTTCTTGAGTGCTTTTCTCAATGCAATCAAGTGCCTCATGCAATCTAAACTTCAGTATGGAAATCTCCGTAGAATTATTAGAAGGAGAACTATTTCTATCATCATTAAATAAGCAAGTAAGCTTTTCATTCTCCCGCTTATAGGATAGAATATCCTTTCTAGCTTGCTTATACTTATCTAATACTTTCTTGTGTTCTTCTAATAGATCACTGAAAGCAACAGATAACTCATCATGAAAAGATTTACTATTTTTAAAAGAATCATTTTGTACCTTATTTGATAATGCCATTGAGCATGAATTTGCAGCTTGATGAGGTCTCTCTTCTTCTTCTTCAGAATCTCTTGCTTCGCTTTTACACCATATGCTCATGCTAGCGTACTTGTGAGACGATGATCTTCCTTCATTTGATCTTTCGTAGTGACTCTCCTTTCTACTAGTAGTACAATCTTCTTGGATGTGGCCTATCTTCTTGCAATTGTCACATACAAGCTCTTCTTCGTATAAGGGATTGTGTTGTACCTTAAATCCCAATTCCATCATGCATATATTTCATTATTATGAATACTATTCTTCTCTCTAGAGTTGCTAGCTTTGCTTTCATACCTGCACTCATAAGTAGCTTCAAGAACTTTCCAAATTTTATGAGATATTGTGCAAGTATTAATAAGATTAAATACATTTATGTCAACAGCGCAATAAAATATATGCATACCTTTTGCATCAAGGCTAGCTAACTTCTTCCCTTCCTCCATCTAACTATAATAATGCTTGTTGATTATAGAGGTTATAGGAATAGAAGTGATAGTAGGTTTTTTGTAGCCATTGACAACAATTGACCATAAGTCCAAATCTAGAGACTTCAGGTAGAAGCTCATCCGTGTCTTCCAATAACTATAGTTTGTTCCATCAAATAGTGGGAGTCTATTTGAGGATTGCTCTTCAGTTGTGAAGTACATACTTGCTATATGTGATATAGTGATCAATGTAATAGCAGTTATATAATAACAATATTATCTCGCTTTACCTGTATAACCTGCTCTGGTAATGAGAATCTGCTCCAAGGATGTTAATCCAAAATATCTCTATAAGGAGCACCTGTTCTGATACCAATTGTAGATATCAACTGTAGGAACGAGATGTAAAGCGCTATACTCTAGAGGGGTGTGAATAGAGTAGGCAGCAAAAATTAGCTATTTAAAAAATCGTTAGTAACAAGAACACAGAATATATATCACATATATGTAAATAAAAAATAGAGAGCAGAGAGCAAACGCAAACACAAGGATGTATACTGGTTTCCCTCTTGTGAGGACTACTCCAGTCGAAAGAACTCTAGCTTTCAGTTGAATCCACTATGGAAAATCACCGCAAGTTTTTTATCCGAAGTCCTTGCAACTTCTACAACGCGAGCTTTGATCCGAAGTACTCGACCAACTTCAATTGTGAAGTGTCAATCTTCAATCAAGCCTCTGATTAAAATCACTCTGAAACTTCTAGACCATACCGTACTGGCAAATCGACTAGATGATTGTAACTGGCTTGGGATTTGAAAATGAAAGCTTTGGAACACTTTAGAAGAAGTAGTAGGCTTATAGAGAAGAGATATAAAAATGAATTGGTGAGTTGAAATGATTGAAATCCTTCTCTTTCTATAGTTTTTTCAAAGGCAAAATTCTGTCAGAATTTGGACAGAATTCGGACAGAACTATATGTGAAAATCTCGAAAATATCCGTAACTGCAGGAGGACCAAGTTCAAAATCCAACGTCTACTAACCGAACTCTGGCCGAACTCGGGCGAAATTCTGTTGGAGTTCTGTTAGGATTTTTGCAAATAGGTTTTGGACTTTTTGAAAAGTCAAGCAGTTAGAAAGTAGTTTGGGCTTGTAAGTGGGCTTGTTTTTAAAATGAAAAGGTATTTTGAAAATATTTCTTGGGTAGCCTATTTGGCAGTACGACGCATTATACATCGTATTCCTAGACTTAATAAATATAAAAAATTTATTGATAAAATAGGAAAACCAAGAGCCCTTTGATGACGCCTTTCTTCTAATATTTGAGCAGACTTGATGACATTTTTTTTCTTGATGGCGATCGTCCAAAGATAAACATATCTAGAAATCTGAATACCTTTCGGTGGCTTCGCCCCCGAACCCCCATGGGTGGCGCTTCCCCCTCGACCCCTGTATATAAGAACATGTTAGACGAACAAAACAATTTGATACAAGCATAGCAATATGATATAGAACATTAGGACAATGCTAAGTTTAAGTAGCAACATGATAGTGATTACATGAATATTAGTGATGTCATTATGGTAAACTTAATTGATTAGCCATATTCAAAAACATAATATAATCATTGGGCTAACACATTGAAGAGCTAGAGAAGAGGGGACAAACAAGCAAATAATTGTTACAAGACATTAGATCATCTGATATGCAAAGTAAGGCGTTCCAAATATTACATATTCAGATGATCATGAAGCTAGTCATACGAAATGTGAAGACTAGCAAGAGTTAAGTCATACATGATCAACCCTAGGGTTTGTCAATCATGTTACAGCCCTTAGGCAGACAAAAATAAAGTTTCAACACGAGCTAACACGTGTTCGACGGCTAAATGCCTCAAAAGAATAATTTACAATAGAGTGGGAGAGCAAAATAAGAAATCCACTCATTGCCAAGATTACGTCTGGTGTTTACCATCTGGCTGGAAAGCAGGTAGATCCTCGGGTGCTTCTCCAAAATCTGGCTATATAAAACCACCTGGGTCAGACCCCAGAAAGAGCAAATGCCACAAGGAAGGCTCCACTTAGGAACTAAAACCAGCATATATAGAATAGGAAAACTGATAAAAGTACATAATTAAATAATATAAAAGACATGCTTTAAAGAACATACTAGCTTGTATTAAGAAAATAAGAGGTAGAATATAATTCCCATGTTAATCATGAGATAATCATTCAGGCATGACCAATCAAGTCCTACAGCTTACTAACATTAGCTAACTAGGATTGTCAGGCCTAGTTACTAACAAGATGTAGTGAGATATTCCCGCAGTCACAAGCCCTGCAGACTATCTAGGTTATCTAGGCGAGGTTACAAGAGTTTATCAAGAGATAAGAGAATTATTAGGTGACTTAGAGTGCAACACTTGACAGTGTGCTGGAAATGTGCTCTACTCATCGGCAGGCTACAAGTTCACAGGTGTGACCGGGATAACAGGATCGCTTGTAACTGGAAAAATCTCTATATGAACTACTTGATCAATCTAGTTGTTAACCTAGTCAGATTCAGTACTAATCCCTGACCATGGTAACTAGGAATCCATATCCTAGACATGACGCAAAACAGGACAGGTAGCTTGTACTGGCACAATAAAGAAAATCAACCACGGTTTCAAGACAAGAGTTACAATAGCAAGATAGGAATGGCCATCGCGACAACAATCAAGATTATACATATTATGTCAGGTTTACTTGTCATGTCAAGAGTACTTGTCAAGAGTGCGCCCCGATGGGCCACTATCATGAATATCAAGACGGGTTCATGTTATCATGTTCGAGTCAAGTCAATACTCAATTCAAATCTCATTCAGCTCAAGTTCAAGTCAAGTTCAATTCTAGCAAGTCATAAACATGCTCAAACTCTATCATGCTCAATATTAATAAGTTATCATGTTGGGTCGTCGCAAGTTAGGCCAAGTACAAAATGCATGCAAAGGTCAAGACACTACACTAAGAACTATATGAACAAGCATAGAGATATGGGACAAAGGGTATCATAGCAAAAATGGTGCTGGACAAATGGTGCTGGGCCAAATAATGCTGGGTGGCATTAGGCCAAGAGAGCACTGATTTGCGCTGGACCAAAGAGAGTACTGAGTGGCGCTGGGCTAAAGAGGGCACTGAGTGGCGCTGGGGCAAAGAGAGCACTGAGTGGCGCTGGGCCAAAGAGAGAACTGAGTTTCGCTCGACAAGTGGCGCTGGGCTAAGTAGCGCTAGAGATAGCATGGCGCTAGGGATAGCACGGCGCCAGGTGGCACGCGCTCGCTAGGATGGCACGACGCCAAGGGGCGCGCGCTCCGAGATAGCACCGCGCCATGGGGTATGCACGCTTTGGGATGCCACGACGCTATAGAGCGCCGGCTGAAAGATGCGACGCTAAAGAGCGCGTGCACAACCGAGATGGCACGACACCAAGGGGCGCGCGTGCACTGCTCATCTTCTCCAACAGCACCAAAAGTGCTTAGTTGAACCCATAAACTAGAAATGGCATAACTCACTCAAAATAAGTCGAAATCAAGACTTTCAAGGGTCTAAATTGTGAAAAATCAAATTTTCCACAACATAGAACCAATAGATCTCAAAACTAACAGAGTTAAAGAGATTCAAAACAGAGGATTCGGTTCGTCGAGACTGTAGCTCCCCTTCCCAAAATTTTGAATTTTTTTTATTATTATTTATTTTATTTAAAAGGTGATTCTTAGATTTTTATAAATAATTATTTAGTTAATTATTACGGTAAATAATTTTAGCCATGGTTAGGAATTGGAGTACAAGGTGACTAGAAATTGTTGCACGGATAGTGCAGTGGCGTGCCTTGACTAGTGTATTAGCCATGTCAGGGAAGGCCGAGCCATAAGTGTGTCCTAACTAGGAAAACCAGGCCAAGTTGTAACATGACCATTATAAAATAGTTTAGTTATTTATCATTAAGATTTATTGACTTTTCGGGAACCCAGTTGTACCGAACTAGTCCGGACCGGACCCGAACCAAGTCCAAGCCCACGTAGTTGGGTAGTATGTTCAGAGACGACCATATAGATGTATGTTGTATGGCTAATTTTACTTTAGTGATTTAGAAAGTAATTTGGAAACGATTGTTATATATATAAACATATTATTGTGCTTACTATTAGAAATAGTATTTTGTTTGATAATATAGTAAATATTTCTCCTTAACAAATATGTTGGACTTTTGGGCATATATATAGAAGTATATTCATGGTATATGAAACTAGGCCTTTATAAATATGTAACAATATAATTTATGATATTTATATAAATTTTGGTATATAAAGTTAAGAATTATATATTGCCATTATTGGTCATGCATAGAATATTGTATTGATTATATTTAGATTTATAGGTATATACATATATTCATGTTATATATATATATATATATATATATATAATATATATATTTATTACGTTGAGTGTATATATGTGGTAGTATACATGTATGTATATATATATACGTGAGCGTATATAAATATGTATATATGTATATATAATAAGCTATAGTATAATAAAAAAATCAAACATCCCAGCCCATAGGCCTAGCCAAGCTATTAGATGCCGACCCAAGTCCCCACAGCAGCAACATCCCAGCCCAGGAAACCCCCACAAGTTCCCCAGCCCAACCGCTCAACCCGGGAGCTAGGAATTCCAGCCCGACCTTTACGATTGAAATCGAACACTTACACGTATATATATGAAGAGATCGACAGAGAGAGGGAGGAACTCGAAACCCTAAACTATCGCTACGCCACGCCACCCCCAAAGTTCAGGTCGAGACTGAGCGGCACCCCGGCCACCGCAGCGCTACCCTGGGCACCGTCGCGCGCGGCCACGGCCGCGCAGAAACAGCAAAGGCAGCAGCAGCCGCACCCAGGCCGAGCACCACTTTTCAAGGTCAAGTTTCTCTTCTATTTCTCGATCATTTTTTGTTCTATCGAATCCAACGTAAAGCCTATATATACCTCTTCGAAACCCTTCAAAGGGAATTCGTCGTAAACCCTTCGATCGACCAAGAACTTGACGTGAAGTCGATCAAATAACTGATCAAAAACATAACACAAGACAGTCCATACACCCATGTTCGGAGATCGATTCCGATCGATCTTGTAACTGTTTAGAAGTTGTACTTGAAATACAGTTATAGACCACATATAGAACTCCAAAATCCTTCAGATAGATTAATTTTTTGTTCACTGTATAAAGAATAATTGGATTGTAAAGTTACAGAAAAACATGTTTTCAAAATTATGAAATTTTAATAAAAACCTTCGATACGACGTGCATCCCGCCAAACTGGGTGACGTGGTCGCGAACCGAAATCATCGAAAGGTGCGTAACGGCTTCGTGGATGTGTGGGCTTTGACGAAATTCAAATTGGTCGCGTGTGCGCGACGAATTTGATGCATATCCGTCGAAATTCACTGTATCGGCCTCTGTATAAATTTTCTAATTACTTTGTGCACGTTCGTCAGATAGAGACAAAACTTGTGCCAACAGGACCGTATCATTTTTTGGTCCTATATACCATGTTTGGTCCAATTCTGAGATAGTTGATCGAATCACCATTTTGCGGATCCCATGATCCGATTCAATGGGCGATTTCGTGCACGACCTACCGAACAAAATTGGACATAACATTGGGTTCATATCATCATAATGAATCCGTATACATGTAGTTTGACGACTTTATAGACCAATGACTTTGGCACGCTTTTCGGTACAAAGCGGGTACAACGGCGGATACCGTTTTGGCCCGAAATGACCGTTTTGCCCCTGTGTCAAGAATTGGACTTAAGGACATGCAATCCCAGCTAATTTGACTATTCTGAGAATGTTGGCAATGTCTGTTTCAGTTTTCGGAGACAGTTGTGAGATTTGGACTTTATGGCGTACCAGTTGACGGTATATTATTGGATCTTCATGCTACCACCAGGCAAGATACCTTGCCTCCCTCTACAGTCTATTTATATGTATATTTCTATTATTATCTAGTTTTATTGGTTGATTATTGACATATGATTTTTAAATCGTGCATGCCAGTATATATATAGTCCTTGTTTATAGTTAATTTTGTGGTTCATATTGGATTGGTTCTCTCGTGTATCTTGATTGGGTCGTGTCGTGTCATCACTTGTACTTGGACTAAGTCACATCATGTCATAGGATGAATAAGTCATAATGGAACTGATGTACCTTGGATTCTTGAAGCTAACCTGCGAGTCCACACTAGGGGCGAGGGTTAGTAGTTCTTTGTACCTTGATTTCGTGAAGCTAACCTGCAAGTCTACATTAGGGGCAAGGGTTAGTAGTTATCTGTACTTTGATTTCTGAAGATAACCTGCGAGTCCACACTAGGGCGAGGGTTAGTGGATATCTGTCCGCACCTGTCAGTCCATACTAGGGGCGAGGGTGATTCTTGATGCTAGCCTGCGAGTCCACACTAGGGACGAGGGTTAGTAGATGTTTCAAACCTGCGAGTCCATACTAGGGGCAAGGGTTTGAGTATCCATTGATCTCGTGACATGTTTTTTGCTTGTTCTCCTCCAGCAGTTCGTTTATGCATAGTGGTTCTTCCAGTCATGTATATTCGTGTTTTCGTATTAATTGGACTTTTTTCTATTTATTTTCTGTATTTTCTTTATTGTATGATAAACTGCTAAATAGGCATATTTTATATATCTTGCTATGTCCCCTGAGGGCCTGATGATCTATTCAGGTTTAGTGATTGCATGGAGTTAGCTAGTAGTTCTGGATGGTGGATGTGATGATACGCTTGCGGGATTCAGGTATCGTTATTACGTTTGTTATCCTTTCGGGTTTTACATTCCTTATCATGAGATATCTTGCTTATTGATTCAGTTTATGAGACTCTTGTTATATTCCTTGGAGTCTCATCGGACATATATGCTAGTGGGCTGCAGACCACGACCCATAGTTGTTCATTCATGTTTATATTACTCTTGTGGATTTGAAATATAGATTGAATTGTCATGATTTGGCAGTATACCATAACCTTGATAGCGTTTATGTATTCGAGTTGGGCTGGAGTCCGCTTGATGCGTAGCTGGCTTGCTCACGTGCTTGCATCCGAAAAGCGGGTACGGGTCGTGACAAAGACAAAGCGACGGATGGTGATGAGTCAAAGATTGAGGATCAATCTATTGGTCCCATAATAGCTGGTCTCCAGGTGGGGGTTGCTCTACGGATCCCGATTTGGCGATAGGTGGTTTGCCAAATATTTACGGAGAGACATCAGTTTCAGCAGTTCGAAGCCAGGGAGGAGATCAAGTTTTACAGCAAACTCATTCTGAGGCGGGAGCATTATCATTCACATACTTCAAGGATAGCCGTGGGTCATTGACGGCATGTACAGTACGTGATGTTCTGCCCGAAGACGCATGTGTATGGGGGAGCTTCAAGTTCGGACACGAATATGGGCAGGTTTAGGAGTTCGAATCTTGTGAGAACCGTACCGTCCGCTTGGTTGGGCCAGCCAAGAGTGAAGAAGCTCATCGGAACGTTAACACTTTCCAGTAGAAGACAGAAATCAGGGACAAGTAGCCAAGACTTACGGTGAGGCTGATCGTTAGGGACTTTGGTCTTGGTAGTGTCATTGATATATGCAGGATCCCAGTAGTGCGGGAGGTTCTACGCATGGCAGCTAGCGTCGACATGATGGTCGAGAAGCTGAAGACAAAGGAAGATGCAAAGCAACTCGAGGGATCGAAGATCAGCAGCATGGAGGAGCAGAAATTCTGTCGTGGGACGACATACATGGAGTCCGCTTGAGGACACATGGGGTCAATACCCTCTCATCGGACTGGAGGGAGAGATTGTTGGAGTCCAGTCTGGATTTGATAACAACATACTTGTGGAATCCAAATCTTATTAAATATTTGATCTGATTAGATTTGGATGTCCATAATTGGTGTTGTGCTATTTTAGATATAATATGATTCTTATTTTAGGAAATTCTATTATGATCTAAAATATGATAACTGATGGACTATTTTAGGTGTAATATGATTCTTATTTGAGGGCTTCCTAATTAAAGAAATCATATTATGACGTAAAATAGTATTTTCTTATCCTATATATATGGGGTATGGGTGGAAGCACAAAGAAAAAGCATAAAGCACAAAAGTAGAAATTCGGAGTGCTTGTCCACAAGAAAATCTAAGAAAAAGTCCGTACTTTGATCTTAGGACTTCGTCATCCAAGACAGAAGGAAGAAGAAGATCTAATCGAGGAGTCGTCAACTTTGGTTAGAGATATTGCTATGGGTTGGTGCGTGATCTCAATTGTAATCTTCTATTTTTCTTCTTAAGAGTGGTGAGGGGGTTGAACCTATTAGGGCAAAGGGTTCAACGTGAGTTCTGTCAGTCTTGTAATTTTAACTGAGTTATTAAAGGTTGGAAGTTGTCGAGGTGACGTACGTCACCGCCATATACTTTTCTTCATCTTTTGCTTGGTGTCTGTTAGACGGGGGTTGGTTTTGGTCAGGTGGGTTGACAAACACTTCCGCACGCACCCAACAATAATCGGTTAAGAGGTGGGACCATGTGGTGTAGATAATTGGGATTGGTTCAGGCCTTACATGAGAATTCTCTTTTAAGGCATATGGGCCCAATTCAATATCATAACTCATGGGCCAACTCTGGTTCGGGTCACACCGCGTTCCCAACACGTGGTATCAAAGCCCATAATTACGAGACTTGTTTGGGCGACTCTAATTGGTTCGAGACAGATAGTGCTGAACGTCCATGTGTATAATCGAATTATACGGGTTCTTCTCAAGGTAGAGTAGGAGCATCAACAACAAGAATTGGCTTCAAAGGTGGGTTTGACGAGCCCAAGGTAGAGCAAGACTTTGTGGTTGGCACGCAATTGTGGTGTGGATGAATGTGTCAGGCTTGGTTCTATAGTCGAACGGATCGAGATGACAATATGTTGGATCTCCTAGGTGCTCGGCTGGCGGGAACGAGCAAAGGTAGCCGGAGTGTGCTAAGGTTGTTCGGTTAGCAGGAACGAGCAAAGGTAGCCGGAGTGTGCTAAGGCTGTTCGGCTAGCGGGATCGAACAAATGGTAGCCGGATGTGCTAGGTTGCTCGGTCAGCAGAAACGAGCTAACGTGGAGATTGTTGGATTGTATCTCGTTTCCGGTTTAGCGCTCAAATGGGAGATGACAATGGAGTTGGTAATTTTGTCCCACATCAGTCAAGAGGTGGGATCATGTGGTGTAGATAATTGGGATTAGATCAGACCTTACATGAGAATTCTCTTTTAAGACATATGGACCCAATTCAATATCGTACCTCATGGGCCAACTCCGGATCGGATCACACCGTGTTCCAAACATCATCTGTCCACAACTATGAAGCACGAACACTTAAAAAATTCGATATTTTCCTCCTTTAGGGCCGTCCAAAATAGAAATGATGTCCTTCTAGATATCCATACTTGTCGTGTCATATATTCATGTGTATATGCAAATATAAGCTCCACAAACGATTGCTTTTTTTTTCTCATAATGAACATAATTTAATTATCATTATTTCTGATATGTTTAAACTGTGTCAGGTTGTTATGGAACACCTATCCGTGGAAGAAGTGGCAGCCATGAATGAAATGTTCCAAACGATTTCGTTAGCTTTACCTGCCATCTACCTATTACTATGAATGGCTTCACTTTCAGGTGCTTAAACAAGAATCCTTCACACCAACAAACAAAAATAAAATACACTTACACTTCGGGATTGTTTGGTTGTTGCTAAGTGTGTTCAATGATGCTACGTTGTCCATTTCTGGGAGTGATTGCACTGGCCCGTGGCCACATGGTGCACCGCCATTGGCCCCCTGGTCCGGGGATGGCTCGTGCTAGCAGGAAGGCCAATGACTGAACGCTATGTGGCTGCGGACCAACGCGGTCATCTCCCCAGGGACGGGCAAAATATCTTTTTCGAAGTGTGTCACAAGTGGCCTTTTTTTTGCATGTGTGTTCAAACTGAGCTTACTTCGCACGTTTGGATGGTTGTAAGGCCTCGTCTGGGTCATAGATTTAAGGAATCAGAACATGAAACATGTTCATTTTATTTATTTGGTAGCCCCAATCTTGGAAAGCATTTTCCTGACATAGAGGAGGAAAATGATTCCTCTCATACCTCATTGGGTTCATTTGCGCTTACCAAAAATTATGACAAAAATAGCCATGTGTTATTGCTATTTTACCAAATAAATATTCGTATTATGTTAACTATAATTTTGTTGACATGGATATTACTGGAATATTGATATATATATTTTCTTGCTTTACCTGCAACAACCAAACACTGGAAGGAAAATCATATGGTCTTTTTAAAATGTTTTTCTTGTTTTTACAAACACAAAAAAGAAAATCTAACATGAATCATATTTTTCCATCCCCATGGAAAATACAAACGAATTGATTTTCCTTCCGTGAACCAAACGAGACATAAATGTATTAAAAGTGGTACTTTCAATACACTTTCAATGCATCTGCTTTCAAAAGAAGACAATTTTGATGTTTGGTTAGTCATTGCAAGTCCATTGAAAGTGGAGAATTTTGTTGCAAATGGATAGTTTATAAGTTACAGTAGAAATATGAGTGAAACACGCTGCAAGTGAAGATTTTTTTTTGCTATTTTTTTTATTAGATCAATTGAATTAACTTATTCGTTAAATAATATATTTTTGTTTAAAAAAAAATTCCGCTGAATAGGATTACACTTTTAGAATATGCTGTTATTCAATTTTTTTTAATTAGGAATATGATATTAAATTTTTGGCTTAATTGCACTTTGATACCCTCAACTATTCTGCTTTTTCAAGTTGATACCTCAACTATTGTTTTTTCAACTTGATACCCTAAATTTTTTTGGACAATAATGTCCTTACCAAAAAATTAAAACTACCACTCAACCCCTCCCCCCTTCCCTCCTCCAGCCCCCCCCACCCCCCCCACTTTCGGCCACCACCCCCGTCCCTCTCCCCGACGCCCCGCCCGCTCCCTCCGCCCCCCCCCCCCCTCCCGCCCCACCTGCACCCTCCCCCCCTCCCGCCCCGCCTGTACCCTCCCCCTCCCCCTCCCCCCCATCTCCTCTACCCTCCGGCCACCCGCACCCCTCCTCCCGCTCCCTCCCCTCCCTCTTCCGCTGCCCTCCTTTTCCGACTCCACCATCGCCGGAGAGGGGGGGGGGGTCGCCGACGCGGGTGGGGGGGGAGCGGAGTAGGGGAGGAGGGGAGAAAGGGAGAGGGAAGGGATAAGGGCATTTTGGGAATTTTTAAATATTTAGGTATTAAGTTGAAAAAAAATAATAGTTGAGGTATTAAGTTGTTGAGTAAAAATGTTTATGGTATCAACTTGAAAAAGCGGAATAGTTGAGGGTATCAAAGTGCAATTTAGCCTAAATTTTTTGTTAATTATTATATATCCAATAATTAATTTTTTTGTTAAATAATTTATTTTTTAATTAAATATGAATTAATATATTTTGATAATTAATATTAATTAATATATTTTGTTAAGTAAATTTTCATAATTACTGCTTTTTAAAATAGTTAATTTTGTTAATTTTGCTAATTATTCGTTACTTAATATTTGTTAATTGTTGGTTAATTTCAATTGCCACTTCCGCTTTCAATTTCCATAGCTAACATATTTTGGAAAGTGACACTACTTGCATTTCAACATGTTGAAAGTGTCCAAACAGCCCCTTTCTCTCGCTACATGAAGTGATATATTTATAAAGTCATGAGAAAAATGATTTTTAACGTGTATTAAGAAGGTTAGGGTTATTTGAAGTTACCTACATGTTCATCGGTGGTAGTCCATCTCAAATGAGTTTGTGAAAGTGATCCTCAAGCTAATTAAGACTTGAGAGATGCGTTCTATGTAATAATCTTGCAATTCATTATAGTAAAAAGTACGAAAAAGGATGGGTAGGTTCAAATTAGACAGAACCTCGATAAATCTTGCGTGTACGGTATAATTATTTTCTTCTCATTTATCAGTCTACATAGACGAAAAAGAATGTGTGGTCATGGACCGAAAACTATGATATTAGCGAAAATGTCTTTTAATGTAGCAACAAAAGATATGATCAATTGAATGTGAACAGATTTCATGAGGGGAAGGTAGGTTGAGCTCCCTTCACAGATGCAAATTTGTGGCCATGGATCCAAAACTAGGAAGACGAAAAAAAAAACCAGCGCGCCAGAAGTCATTGATTAATTCCTATTATAAATACATGAGCAACTCCTTGTTCAACTCATCAGTCATCACACCAACACAACTTTCTATTAGATTCTTAGCTACTTAATTACCACCACATACTACTTGCTCTCTATCAAAGATGGGCAGCCTCCCACTTGACACATTCCGGCCACTAGACCTCAATGACTTCACCAGGGAGTCCAATGCCGTCGTCGACTTCATTGCCGACTACTACCGCAACGTCGAGCAATACCCGGTCCGAAGTCGAGTCGAGCCTGGCTACCTAAGCAAGCTCCTCCCCGACTCCGCCCCCCACGAGTCCGACTCCATTGAGTCCATACTCGAAGACGTCCGCGACGACATCTTCCCCGGCCTCACCCACTGGCAGAGCCCCAACTTCTACGCCTACTTCCAGGCCAATGCGAGTACCACGGGCTTTCTGGGAGAGATGCTTTGCTCCGGCCTCAACACTGTAGGATTCAGTTGGATATCGTCCCCCGCTGCGACCGAGCTCGAGAGCATTATCATGGACTGGATGGGGAAGATGCTCGGCCTTCCGAGCTCTTTCTTGTTCTCCGGCGGCGAAGGAGGGGGAGGGGTTTTGCACGGGAGCACGTGCGAGGCCGTGGTCTGCACCCTGGCCGTGGCGAGGGACAGGGCCTTGAGTAGGATCGGACACGACGGCATCACCAAGTTGGTCGTCTACTCCTCCGACCAGACGCACTTCACGCTGCAGAAGTCCTCAAAGCTAGTCGGCATCCCTCCATCCAATTTGCGGGTTATCGAGACGTCGGCTGCCTCCGGCTACGCATTGACTGCCGAGAGCCTCCGGTCAACAATAGAAGCCAACATTGCGAAAGGTTTGGTTCCGTTGTACCTATGTGCAACTGTCGGCACCACTGCCCTCGGCGCAGTGGATCCTTTGCTAGACCTCGACAAAGTTGCCAACGAGTACAACGTCTGGCTCCACGTCGACTCCGCCTACGCCGGCAGCGTCGGCATATGTCCGGAGTTCCGCCACTACTTCGACGGGGTGGAGCTGGCCGACTCGATCAACATGAACCCACACAAGTGGTTCCTCACCAACATGGACTGCTGCTGCCTGTGGGTCAAAAACCCGAACCTCTTAATAGACTCGCTCTCCACGAATCCGGAGATACTGAGGAACAAGGCGTCCGACTCCAAGGAGGTGGTCGACTACAAGGACTGGCAGATCGCGCTGAGCCGGCGGTTCCGGGCGATAAAGTTGTGGCTGGTGATAAGGAGGTACGGGGTGGATAACTTGAGGAAGCACGTAAGGAGCGACGTGGCGATGGCGAAGCGGTTCGAGTGGATGGTGTCGGCCGACGAGAGGTTCGAGGTGGTCGTGCCTCGGGAGTTCTCGCTGGTCTGCTTCCGGCTAAAGCCCAAAGACGTCGACGGATGCAATGATAATGACGGTGGTTTCGAGCTCAACCGGAGGCTTCTTGAGGCTATCAACTCCAGCGGGAAGGCTTTCATGATCCATGCAGTGGTGGGAGGGATGTTCGTGCTGCGGCTCGCCATCGGTACTACCATGACGGAGATCCGGCATGTCGATGCCACTTGGAAGCTCATTCAAAGCAAAGCTGATGAAATATTAGGGCTCATGTACTGATAATTTCTTGCTAATGAGTTCCGTAATATATCCTTCAAAATAAAATAATACCCTACAATTCCATAACGTACCTCCATTCTATAAAAATGTATAGGAATGATTTTATATTAATTTCATATATGCATCAGAAGATATTATATATTAAAACAAGTAACCATTGAAATGCGGCTTATAGCTTTTCTTATAACTTCAGTTAGGGTCTGCTTCGATAGTTGGATTGATAGTTGTAGTTTAGAACCAGCTTTGGCGCGATATCACTTGTTGCAAAGTAAGGTTTAGTAAAGAAAAAGAATAAAAGTATTAGCCAATTTGTCGCAAATATAAGGTTTAGCTAGGAGAAGTAAACGTATTACGAAAAAGTATTTGTTTTTTGTAATTGAATTAATGTAATTGGAATCCAAATTGGAATCAGAATTGTTCTTGAAGATGTGATCTTTTGGAAGATTTTTTATCTTTTGTTTATAGAGTGAATAATGTATGAAACATTGTAAATCTCTAGTATTTGCGAGTTATAAGTCATACAACATGATCGTTCAGTATATGTAATAAGATCCAATATTTGTAGTCAAGTTGTTATTTTTGGCCTAAGAGTCGTTATAATTCCATCACAAACTATCAATAAAGACAATTGTTTTCATACATCTTTTGTCTATCAATGTTCTGCTTATTTTCGCTGCAATGACTTGATTCTGAGATGTTTTATCGACTGTGTTTGTTCTTGTCTTGTACAAGTATAATTTAGACTTGTACCAAATCACGTCTAGTGACGACTTTTGGATCTGTAGAATCGAACTGTGGCACCTTCCTCCTCCTTCCTTTTCATAATAGGAGACTACCAACAAGATGTAGCTAGTCTCCAATGAGATCTCTACGACATCACATAGCCTCGCTTGAGCGCGTAGAGCGCCTGAAATACATGTACGATCAAGACGACAACGATGTGCATAAGGTCATGGAGTTGTGCGTGGACGGGGAGTTATTTGACAAGGTTGTCTCACAGGGGCACTAAACAGACAGTGCATCCACGATGGTCATGAATGACCATCGTGGAGGTGGTGCATATGTGCCACAAGGAGGGCTTCATGCACATGGACCTAAAGTCGGATAACTTCTTGTTTGTCAACAAGAAGGAGAGCTGCACGCTCAAGGTGATAAACTTCGGGCTGTATATTTTCCTCGCGAATAGGGAGAGGTTCACCGATACCGTGAGGAGCCCTTAATTACTACATGGCGCTGGAGGTCCCGAGGAGGTACTATGCGCTTGAGGTCAAGGTCTGGAGTACTGGGGTCATTATCTATATCATGTTTTGCGGCTGGTCTCTCTTTATGCATGGCAGGTGATCCTCTAAATTTGATCCACAAATTACAATTCACTAACATATGTCCCAATTCTAATACTTCACAATTGTCACACCCCAGTTCCAAAAGCGTGGAACCGAGCCACGTGACGATGGCCAGCTAGTACCACTCCAATGGCTATCCCAATTTAATGGAACCACTGGGGTAGCACTTAAGCTGTAAAATACAATAACAGTGTAAAATATCCAAACCCAAGAACTAAACTAATCTCATCCACAATACGATCAATGAAACACATAGTGAAAAAATAGTCTACTAATGTGCGGAAAGTAAATAAGTCTGTATGTATCATAATACAATACTGAAATAGAATGTCTTGCGGGGACAAACCCGCTAGTACAATGCTGAATGGAAGAAATACAGTAAGATAAGTAGATCCGATAACCGACTAACTAGATAATGGTATCGGATCCAAGAAAGTGCTCTACCATTGAATCAAGGGTAGTCCTTCAAGAGAACCTCGTCCTCTGATGCTGTTGCTGCTCCTGAATCAATCCCGGACTCGTAAATCTCCCGGTAGTCTTCCTCACGTAAAACTGGAAGAGAAACTAGGTCCTTAGTGGGATATAACATGGTACATAATATGCGATCCAAGTGTACAAAAGTGATAATAAATATAAAAGAAAATATGTCTGCACGAGATGGGTCAATCTTGCATAACCGACTAACTGACATGAAATTTGAGAACATCACTCATACATGTGGGCTGTCATGGTGTACCCTAGAGACCTAATATGCACTCCAACAAAATGATGTAACCCCACAGTCCTTGTAAGGGAAGCCATGACAAACTACGAATCCCCGAAGCACTAGGAATGAGACAACGACATACTATGAGAGAAAGTAGTCCAAGTGCACGGTGAATGTTCTCCCCCCCATATGACCTTAAGGATCGTATCCACGAAATACTCGGTCAGATCCTCTAGCCAGGACATCGAGTCATAATAGCAAATAGTGTAGAGTATAAAGTTGTCGTTCCTAGAACCAAACACAGATTTTCGTATACCAAGATATCAACAAGCACGAAATCTTTCAGAATATAAGTGTACATGAACATGTCCTAGGGTTTGATGTACCAATAACGATTGTGTCTTTGTGACGTAAAAAAAATCTCTAAATATCGGTACCCGATGATACCATCGACTATCGGCACTCGAATATGATTCGGACGCGAGGTACCGAACGCGGCCCTAAGGTGACAAAATATCATGTATACAAAATAAATATTTAAGAAAGAAATATGGAATCTGAAGTACATAATGGCTAGGTACACTTGCCTGGATCCGAAAACTGATGAGAAGAAGCTGGTCCCTCATCCAAATCCGAAGAGCCCAAGGTGTCAAAAGGACCTAGAGAAATAATTTTAGAGCTTAATCAACTAACAATTTTATTTTCCTTAAGCTAAATAACTATTTTATATGGAAGTATTTCAAGGATAAGGTCCACGAAAGGACACATATAGTTACAGAGTCTGACTAAATATTGCCCTACTAATCAATATCCATTATACTTCATTCCTATTCTACTTTATTGAACCTAACCATTCTTCTTCATTGCTACACTTATCCATTTAACATACCACCAAGTATTTCAAGAATTCCTTCATATTTGTTTACCACTATATATGGCATTAAGTGTTAATCAGGACAACCTTTATGTAGACAATTTGCCATTCTTTTCAAATGACACAAACCATATGTATTCAATACTGTGCCACATAATTCGAAACTAACCTAATGTCTACTGCATATAAAACAAGAGGAAGGGGACTTGCACATGTTTCACTCTCATAAAAAAATTAAAACACTAGAATAATATTCTGATGTTCTTCATAACCTTCTAACTGACACCTGACATAGCATCAAGGGGATCAACCACTTCACTCCATCTTTCTATCACTCAAGTTTGCATGGCACAACTCTACACTCCTAACATTATATTTATCCCAAGCTAAAAATATATCAGTGCCAACTAACCTCTTAATGCACAATACTTGTTTTCTTTCTAATGCTACATCTTCCCTCTTTTACTTTCATATTATTATTGTTATTACACACAAGACCAAGAGAACCTAATATATAACCATCACCTACCACTTTAACAAAATGCAAACTCTCACTTTCCTATATATTTTCATACATACAAACCTTCTTCTCGTTCCCCCTCTCTATATCACAGACGCATATAATGGAAGAAGATTCAGGGAAACCATTTCTAACTATACCCAACAACTATCATTAATATAACAAATAAAACTATTTACCTGCATATATATGTTGGTGTTTTGTCTTAGAGACTAGAAAGGTGGTCCCACATTGCGTAGGCCAAATGGATTATATCTCCATATAAAGCTTTGCATGTGTTGAGAGTCGTCCGACAGAAAACTGTTTCTGAGTTGAGTAAAAGAACTTTGGATCGTCGATCTCTTCCTTAAAGATTGGGATGAATCGATGTCGGTCGATGGTATGAAAACACTTCCTGATGTCGAATTCAAAAAACAGCAAGAGGTTCTCCACTCTTCTTTGATCCATCTTAGGACCGAGTGACAGCCTCAACCCGAGCGGAAGCATGAGGTGTGGAGAGGCACATGGGTGCCATGTGGGGTTGTTTTTTTTAGTAAAAGAAGGTTAAACTCCACAAAGAAGCATTCATGCTTTTTGTCATGCTCATGGGATTATTTTTCTATGGAGCAAAGCCTCGAAGGGGCTCAGCGACTCGGACTCGGGCTAGGGCTCGGACGCAAAGTGGTGCTTTGTTGGCGCACTTTGCATGCCAGCATCGGCACATGGATCTTTGTGCGCTATTGATGCGCTCGTGCGCTCGTCTTATACACGAGTCGCATGGACAAAAGCATATGCAGGGGCATGTGCGGGCTAAATGCAGCTATGCATGTATGCACGATTACGCGTATGTACACATGTGCTACTGCAGGACTGCATTACTGTACTGCTGGCACAGGCTGACGGGCTGAGTGGGCATAGAAGCTCAGGTGGTAGATGATGTGGCCAATTGGAAGATTTGAGTGGTTATGGAAAGATTGAGTCAATTATTCAGATCCATCTTTTATGGGATTTGAATTTAATTAATTCAAATCTTTCCATTATTCGTTCCTATCTTTTCACAATCAATTACGACCAGCATTAGAAATTAGGATTTCAGCCCAACTCTATAAATACTCTCTTCGTGTCTTCATTGAGAACAATTCAAAAATTAAGGGACGAAAAGAGTTGCGCAGTCGCTGTGTAGTGTCCCGTCCCGCGAAGTCAATCGGAGGAATCGAAACGCCGACGGCGTTCGGACTTGGCCTTACAACGGCGACTCGAAGACATCGCTCAAGTGGGATAGTTTCGGTGAACTTGTCTCATCTTTGCCTTCACATAATAAATCGCGTGTTTCCAACTTGCATAAGTAGGCTTAATAATAAAAGAGACGATTCCACATAGCTAAAGGGAATTATCCCGATGGATCGAATCGAGTTTAGAACATGGAAAATGTCCCACGATCTGATTAGAGTTGGTGCTCAGCGTGCTTTGAAAATGATACTCGATCCTTCGTCCCGTGGCTTGGGAGAAAAAAAGTTGGTATTCGTCACAAATTATGAGTTAGCCAAAGTCATAGGCGTCGTCCGCAAGATGCTCAATAAAACATGTACATTTCCTCGAATGCAAGGCTCGACGTAGCCTTGATCGTCCCATAAGCTAAGTTGTATCACACGGCTTATGGCATGAGTTTAGGTACCCAAAGAATTTGGTTGTTCAAGTTGAGCGTATGCACGGTTCCACGATCTTAAGGCTCGTCACATAGAGTGTGACTTGGACGATAGTGTCGAACGGATTACATTAGAGTATGAGACGTTCCTATCTACGTTAAGATGTTTCGAGGCAGTCCCTCGGTTGGGAGTCTCGCATTTCTATTCCCGTTAAGATATTTCGAGGCGGTCCCTCGGTTGGGAGTCTCGCATTCCTATCCACGTAAAGATGTTCGAGGCGGTCCCTTGGTTGGGAGTCTCGCGTTCCTATCCACGTTAAGAAGTATGAGGCGGTCCCTCGGTTGGGAGTCTTGCAGCCCCGATGCACGTAATGCAAAGGGTAGTTCAGAGTACGAGTTGCTAAGCATAGTTCCAGTCGTACCAACAAATTAGGCTATGCATTTACGTGAGTCTAGATGTCTCGTAGGTGCATGGTCATTGGACACCTTGTCGACAAGGATTTCTGCCTAGACTAGTTATACGCCGGGGCACCGGGCCCAGTCATCCTAGGGGGTAGACGTTATAGCAGAGCATGCTTTTATTGTATGGGTTGTCGGGGGCTTTCAACGGGGCTCGCTACCTGCTCTGAAGGACCTGTCGCCTACCCGAGCTATGTCCGCGATGGCTTGTCATGCCAGTGGCCTTTTATATAGATAATTGGCATGCTAAGCGGCGAATCTGCATGCACGGTGTCGGTCATAACAAAGAAAGTGTAAGCACGGTATGTATGGAATGGTGAAATGTGTGCTCGGTTGCACCCAAAGTCTTATAAAGCCTACGATTTGGCTATACGTAAAGACATATGCTTCGGTACGAGATATGGCGTCGTGCTTGAGTTCTCAACACCGGTTCCATAAGTCGGGTTAGTCGTTGCGAGTTAAGTCGAGAAGGGCCGTAGGGCAAGTTTGGTTAAGTCATGTTGAGTTTCTGAGCACGACCTTGAGATGTGAGGCATGGCCGCGTTGTCACAACACGAGTATAGGCAACACTAAGCGAGGAGGCACTGCCTCGGTGATACTAAAGATCGAATCGAGTTCATTGTACGACCGAGTTGTTACGTCCCAGAATATGGCACGAAAGGCAAGCACGAGGTGATAAGCTGACATTATTGGAACGGGAAGGTCTAGCAGTAAAGTATGAGTATGTTATTAGTGCAAAGGCACGGTGACGGTCTAGAGACACAAAATAGACCAAGGCGTCGGTCCTAAAATTGATCCTAAGGCAAGACTAGAAAGACAATTGTAAAAAGGGACTTGTATTGCACAAAGTAAAATAAACATGTTGGTTTTGTATGGGTGAGCGAGGAGCTCACTCCACCAGTACAGTTGAGTACTGACACCCATATAGTTTACATGTACAGGTGCAGGTAGAAGCTCGTGGTACGGGGCTCGCTTGGATTCGTCGAGGCATGAAGTTCCTTGGCGATTCGAAGCGTGCACTCGCGTAAAGCCAAAGACTTATACGGGACATAATGTAGGGACATCGCCTTCCGAAGCTTCTGCTGGCGAGATATGTATCGAGAGATGAGAGAGAGTTGATTGATTGTAAAATGTGAGACGAGTGGATCTGAGTGATTGTAATCTTGGCCTTGTGTCCCCAATATAACTGTTGTTTTAATATCAATAAATTGCTTCTTTGAATAACTTGCGTTTGTTTTAAATTTCCGCTGCGTATTTAATGTCTCTGCTTGGGACTTCTGTGCGACGACCCCGTCGCTGCCGCTGTAATCGACCGTTATGGAACCCGTCTTGCATGAGCGCAATCTAGGCTCGTGCGGCATCACACCTTAGCGAGGACGATCGCTCCTACGGGAGCGAGGTTTGACATAATGGTATCAGAGCACGGCTTTACGTCCTTGGACTATCGATTGAATTCTTTAACTCCGTTGTTTCCGCGAACACTGAATGTTGCTTCCGCAAGTTGTTATCGTTGGTGCGCTCTCTCTCAATTGTCCCACGGTATGTCCATATAATAGGTCTAAATATTTTTGAAAGCTCGTACAAGCGTTCAATCGAACGCATCGATAGGCAATGGCCATTGTGCCAAACGGTATCAAATTTGACTTGACGGAAAATGCGTGCTAAAGTTAGCAAGTCACGTGCGTGCCTAACGAGTCCTATGTCGATATGAGCAAATGAGCATGCAAAGTCGGATTATAGTCCATACGGGATGGTTATGCACATGGCCTTTTGGCTAAATTGTGCCGCGTGTCGCGCATCTAGACTTTATGGTGCAAACTAGTTGCGAGCGATATTAAGTACCGCTCGGTCGGGAATGAAACTGCACTTAGAGTGACTATCGATAGAGTGCTATCGAACGACGATAATGTCTATGCGATATGGATGAGTGTGCTTGAAATTCGCGGAATGGTTCGAACGGGATTCAAAGATATTGATTCGAATGATAGTTTTGAGGATTTGTAGAATGACTTGACCCTGAGTGGTGTATGGAGTTATAGAAATTGTTCAAGCAGAACCAGAGGATTTACGGATAGTACGAGTATGTCGACAAGCGACGATATCGTAAAGCCTTAGAACGAGTAGCGCTTAGTTGGTTACGATTCGAGAATCACAAACGAGATATCGTCCGAACGATTTTTGAATTGTAATACGAGTTACAAAATGGTTGAATAGAGATTCTAAACGATAAAATAAATGGATGACTTGATTGAAGAAATTGATACGGATCGTATACGAAAAGTTAGTATGACGGAAAGATAGCGTGTATGAAGGGTTTGACTTTGAAGTTTACGCAAACGACTTTGAGGATTGAAATCGATGTTGCTCGATGGTTTGAGCTAGCAAAGAATGATACAAATTGAGGAAATACGTTGGTCGATGATTTAAGATAGATGGATGAATATACGTGATTTCGGATTTGAACGAATTGATGTTGTAAAGGATTCGAGGGATAATGATCGAACTTGAACTAAATGTCGAGGACATTATCCAGTCGGACGATAGCATCATTCGTACGACTCGAAATTGGTTACAAAGGAAGATCGTCAGGTTACACATATCGTCGATGGTATTGAGGCGTATCAAAGATCGATATACGATAACTCGGGGGTACTCTGACTCGGTGGATGACGATCGTGCAAGTGTTATAGTTCGGTTGGATGCTATACTTAGGATTTTGATGGAGATGAATGTTGGATAAAAATAGAAGTGTCTTGAGGGTTACACGGATAACCACAGCATCGATATTCTTGTCTTGTACGAGTACAACTCCAGCCTCATACATGCGTTGCATCAGATTTGGGATGATCGTTCCGCGTGAGCGCTGACATGGTGATTCATGTCACGGGAATGATCGAGCTCGAAAAATCAGGACGCGGCAACTTTGATTGTCTCGACTTGTCGGTTTGATGCGAAGGCAAATTCGAGGATTTAAAGGACTTGTGATTGACGATTGAATAAAACTTGAGGATTGAGTAGGTCCAATCCGCGTATCGAGAATGAATTAGTCTGGACACAAAACAAGAGTTACGTCCCGATGAGAATGATTATCTCGCGGGAGCGTGCATGATGATTCGTGCCCACCGTAGATAATCGGACTCGCGTGAGATCGGAGCGTGACATAGTGTTAAGTCAGACGACCTTATGATCGATTACGTGAATTGGAATAGATGATTTCGGAAACGTGAAATGTGAATTGTGGTTTAGAGATGAATTGTGTCATAGCGTGCTTTATTTGAGAATGAATGATAGGCGAACTAATGTCGAACATGTTCAAAGAGATAGACAATGCAAAATGGCTTGTTGCACGAGCGATATGTTCATATCGTGGGATTGGTTGAAATGTGAGTTATCGTAGGATGGTTTTACTAAACGACTCGGATCCCATGCGACGAACGTTGGGATGTGTGTAGAAATCGATGTTCGATATTTAGAAATCAGAGTGATGTGAGCTTGGATAGAAAACCCTGTACCATCGATTTGGTTGACCTTAGGATGGGGTCAGTATTAATATCGTTGTTTGGGAACTATGATTCCAGTACTAACGAAAAGACATAGCCTAGCGGTTAGGCAGACGTCCCAGTACGGAACGATAGGAATTGTGGAGGCACCACTCATGAGGTTCGGTTGACATGCACATATATTAGGGACGCCCGTATATATGCACGATCCGACTCGAGTGGTGATGGCGGATTCTCTATCACGAGGCTTGGCTGAAATATATGTATTTTGGGGACGCCTGAAATATGTGCACGATCCAACTAAGTGATACGTTGAATCAAGTGAGACTTGAGGATCGAGAAAGTGCCGAGGATTTGAAATCGTGAGTTTCGAAGAAATGTTGATGGTAATACGATCATTGATTTGAGACGAGTTCGAATGTTGGTCGATCGGTTGGTGTGCCTTACGACTAAGTTAGCGATAAGTACGAGCGTGGCTCGGAATCGAAGAAACGCGTAGGCGGAGTGTGTATGATTAAGACTTGGCCATAGAAATGGTAGGATGGTTTGCCTTCTGGAAAGTCTCGAGGACGAGACTTGTTCTGAGTGGTGTATGTTGTAGTGCCACGTCCCGCAAAGTCAATCGGAGGAATCGAAATGCCGACGGCGTTCGAATTTGGCCTTACAACGGCGACTCGAAGACATCGCTCGGGTGGGGTAGTTTCGGTGAACTTGTCTCATCTTTGCCTTCACATAATAAATTGCGTGTTTCCAACTTGCACAAGTAGGCTTAATAATAAAAGAGACGAATCCACATAGCTACAGGGAATTATCCTGCTGGATCGAATCGAGTTTAGAACATGGAAAATGTCCCACGGTCTGATTAGAATTGGTGCTCAGCGTGCTTTGAAAATGACACTCGGTCCTTCGTCCCGTGGCTTGGGAGAAGGAAAGTTGGTATTCGTCACAAATTATGAGTTAGCCTAAGTGATAGGTGTCGTCCGCGTAGATGCTCAATAAAGCATGCATGTTTCCTCGAATGTAAGGCTCGACGTAGCCTTGATCGTCCCACGAGCTACGTTGTATCGTACGGCTTATGGCATAAGTTTAGGTACCCAAATAATTTGGTTGTTCAAGTTGAGCATATGCACGGTTCCACGGTCTTAAGGCTCGTCACATAGAGTGTGACTTCGACGATAGTGTCGAACGGATTACATTGGAGTATGAGACGTTCCTATCCACGTTAAGATGTTTCGAGGCGGTCCCTCGGTTGGGAGTCTCGCGTTCCTATCCCCGTTAAGATGTTTCGAGGTGGTCCCTCGGTTGGGAGTCTCGCGTTTTTATCCACGTTAAGATGTTCGAGGCGGTCCCTCTTTTGGGAGTCTCGCATTCCTATCCACGTTAAGAAGTACGAGGCGGTCCCTCGGTTGGGAGTCTCGCGTCCCCGATGCACGTAATGCAAAGGGTGGTTCAGAGTACGAGTTGCTAAGTATAGTTCCAGTCGTACCAATAAATTAGGCCATGTATTTACGTGAGTCTAGATATCTCGTAGGTGCGTGGTCATTGGACACCTTATCGACAAGGATTTCTGCCTAGACTGGTTATACGCCGGGACACCGGGCCCAGTCATCCTAGGGGGTAGACGTTATAGCAGCGCATGCTTTTATTGCGTGGGTAGTCGGAGGCTTTCAACGGGGCTCACTACATGCGCTGAAGGACCCGCCGCCTATCCGAGCTATGTCCGCGATGGCTTGTCATGCCAGTGGCCTTTCATATAGATAATTGGCGTGCTAAGCGGCGGATCCGCATGTACGGTGTCGGTCATAACAAAGAAAGTGTAAGCACGGTATGCTTGGAATGGTAAAATGTGTGCTTGGTTGCATCCAAAGTATTATAAAGCCTACGATTTGGCTATACGTAAAGATACTGCTTCGGTACGAGATATGGCGTCATGCTTGAGTTCTCAACACCGGTTCCAGAAGTCGGATTAATCGTTGCGAGTTAAGTCGAGAAGGGCCGTAGGACAAGTTTAGTTAAGTCATTTTGAGTTTTTAGGCACGACCTCGAGATGTAAGGCATGGCCGCGTTGTCACAACATGAGTATAGGCAACACTAAGCGAGGTGGTGCTGCCTCGGTGATACTAAAGATCGAATCGAGTTCATTGCACGACTGAGCCGTTACGTCCCAGAGTATGGCACGAAAGGTAAGCACGAGGCGATAAGTTGACATTATTAGAACGGGAAGGTCTAGCGGTAAAGTATGAGTACGTTATTAGTGCAAAGGCACGGTGACAGTCTAGAGACACAAAATAGACCAAGGCGTTGGTCCTAAAATCGATCCTAAGGCAAGACTAGAAAGACAATCGTAAAAAGGGGCTTGTATTGCACGAAGTAAAATAAACGTGTTGGTTTTGTATGGGTGAGCGAGGAGCTCACTCCACCAGTATAGTTGAGTACTGACACCCATATAGTTTACATGTGCAGGTGCAGGTAGAAGCTCGTGGTGCGGGGCTCGCTTGGATGCGTCGAGACATGGAGTTCCTTGACGATTCGAAGTGTGTGACCGTGTGAAGCCAAAGACTTATACGGGACATAATGTATGGACATCGCCTTTCGAAGCTTCCGCATGCAAGATATTTATCGAGAGATGAGAAAGAGCTGATTGATTATAAAATATGAGACAAGTGGATCTGAGTGATTGTAATCTTGGCCTTGTGCCCCCAATGTAACCGTTGTTTCAATATCAATAAAGTACTTCTTTGAATAACTTGCGTTTGTTTTAAATTTTTGCTGCATATTTAATGTCTCTGCTTGGGACTTCTGTGCGACGACCCCGTCGCTGCCGCTGTAATCGGCCGTTATGGAACCCGCCTTACACGAGCGCAATCTAGGCTCGTGCGGCATCACGCCTTAGCGAGGACGATCGCTTCTATGGGAGCGGGGTTTGCCATGCTGCCATTTGAGTCCACGGAGTTCAACAAGTTCGTAAAAGGAGGTGACAACGAGCGTTCCTGAAGTTCTTTTGAACTTGCTATTTCCTAGGAGCAGATCGCAGTAGGACGAATCTTGCTTTGAGCAACGGTCATCTTCATCACCCCAACAAAGTTGTCTTGATCAACTTCAGATCTCATAAAGAGACCGATTCTTCTACTTTGGTTCTCACAAAGAGACCGAGTCATCAACCTTGTATCTACCAAAGAGAATGAGTATTCATCTCCGTGTCTCACTAAGAGATCGAGATTTCCATCTAAGATCTATTTCGAAAATAACAATCTTAAAGCAAGATTCATACCTGATGGAAAACAACCGTGCAAACCTTTTCGACACAAGTTTTAACAAACTTGAAAAGTCTGGCGAGGAGCATTACAACGTCTAGAAGAGAAAGGTCAGCATTAATCTTCAAATCGTGAGCGTCGACTACGTGTTGACAGATCCTGAGCCTTTGATACTAGAGGGTGAAAATGCTCGAAGGATTGTTGATCTTGAACTCTATGAAGGACTCTCCGACGGAGTCATACAACAAGACGGTCAATACAAAAGACGTCTGGGAATCTGTAGAGAATCTTTACAAGGCAGATGTAAACAGAAATAAGATCCAAGTGACCGAAACGGTCTGGAGGATGCGGTTTGAGGTTGACAAAATCATGTTTCCTCAAGTCAAGGAGTTTCTCAAGTTACGTCAGAAGCTGGCGGATTACAGCATGCCCTTGGTCGATGCTTTCATTGTCGGATGTATTGTCGCCAAGCTCCCATCTAGATAGAGCAGTTTCATCGCAAACATGCACCGCAAGAAGATGAAAGTTGATCTGGAACATCTCTTGCACTAGATACATGTTGAAGATGAGTTGAGGGCTCAACTCAAAGTGGACACCTTGTCCAAGTAGATGGCCAAGGCCAACATGGTGCAAAGAGGAAACTCTAAAGGGAAGCAGAAGTCTCCCTACCATAAGAAGAAAGACATTCACCATCTGAAGGTGAAGTCAGCTCAGTTAAAGCCCAAGTCCAAAGAACCTGAGACTTATTTCAATTGTGGCAAGAAATGCTACTGGAGGAGGGACTGTAAAGAAAAATCAAAATAAAAAGTGCAAGGTGAGGCTAACTTTGTTGATATAATTGTGCAGGTTGACTCAGCTGGTGTTGACACGGACTGGTAGAAAGATACTGGGGCATCGTGTCATCTTTGCTCAAAGAAGGAGTGGTTCACCACATACCAACCTATTTCTGAGAAGGTTATGGTGGCAAAGCAGACACAAGCTGAAGTTCTTGGGATCAGGATGGTGGTACTACAAATTACTTTGGGGAAGTTGTTGATGCTTCAGAAGGTGAAGCACGTACCTGCTATAGCTAAGAACCTGGTCTCAGTAAGTCTTCTCTGCAATGCAAGCTTAAGGATGGACATTAACAATGGTTAGGTCGTTATGTCATATAAAAGAACATACTTCGAAAAGGCCTTTTGTACCAAAGAGATGTTCAAACTTCAATTTGTAACTCTAATGGAGATAATTAATGCAGCCTCTTCTTTTGGTTATCCTCTTGAGTTATGGCATAATAAACTAGGACATGTTAATTGTAAAAGAATAAATAAGATGTCTAGTCTAGGGCTTATCTCCAAATATGGGGGTAAGGAGTTGGAGAAGTGAGAGGTTTGTGCACAGGCAAAGATCACTAGAAAACTGTTCGATCAGGTAAACCGAAGTACAGATCTTCTGGAGTTAGTGCACTCAGACAAGTGTGTGTACAAATAGTTCACTGACGAAAGAGGAGTTGTCGTTTGTCTGTACGTAGATGACATGCTGATCTTGGGTAAAGATCTAGTAAGTGTCACTGAGACAAAGAAGTTTCTCTTGTCTAAGTTCAGCATGAAGGACTTAGGGGAAGTTGATGTTATCCTGGGAATAAAGATCATCCGAACTAAAACTGGAGTAGCATTGTCACAGTCTCATTATATTGATAAGATGTCACGACCTGCACCCGCTTTTCGGGATACGAGTGCGTGTCCAAGCCAGCCTATGCCGCAGTGTCTGCGGTAAAACGTTGTCCAAGCCACAACGAAACAAAATGCTTATAAAATAATTATTGTTTCTCATTCACAAAATCTAAT
>JANAVB010029215.1:14430453-14447953 GCA_029216955.1 Iris pallida | reverse complement strand
GTGTCGTATCGATTTGCGTATCATATTGTATCTTGTGTTGCCTCGGTTTGTGTGATCGCTCCGACTTGCGTGCCACATCGGTCCTTGTACCGTCTCAGTTTGCATGTCGCATTGGACTCCGCACCGTATCGATTTGCGTGCGCACCTCGATTTGTGTACCGTAATCGATTTACGTGCTTCTTGGACCTTAGGTTGTCTCGATTTACGTGCTCGCCTCGATATACGTGCCATGTGATTCGTGTACCATTTCGATATTCGTGATTTCTCGGTTTACGTGCACGTCTCGGTTTACGTACACGTTTCGGTTTCTTGTTCGCCTCGATATTCGTGCCATCTCGATTCTCGTGCGCATCTCGATATATGTGCACGTCTCGGTTTACGTGTCCGTATCGATCCACGTACCTCGGTTTCCGTGCCAGATCCCTGCACTGCTTGCGGGACCCACACGATATAGCCTCCTGCCGTCCCCTGTGATTTATTTTATTATTTTATTGTTTGGTGCTAATGATTGTTTATTGTGTGTTCTGAGGATCTCGATTGGCGTGCCACCTTGGATCGCGACTGCCGAAGACTTGCTTACCTAGCCGAGCCCTCTAGGCAAGTATCCCTTGCTCATTGGCGGCTCTTGCCATCTCTCCTGTATTTTATTACATTTAATTTATTGTAAATGTATAATCATGTTTAGTGTAGCTTAGTAGTAGAACTGCCATGATAACTTAGGATAGTTTGGCCCGATACCGGGATAGACCGTATCGGACAACTCGGATGGGTCATCCACACCTCCGAGGACACGAGCACGACTCACATGTATGGATTGTCCCCATATGCCCCGTGTCCGACTCGCGGTCGGGGTAGCGGCTTTGGCTGACCTTACTTGAGGCTGTGATTGATTGTGCGTGGGTTAGATTTATGGACATGTGTTGTAGTGCGCCCTGCGAGGCGGTTGTTTTATATTATGCATGTTGGCTTGGCGCCCAGTACGCATTGTAGCGCTGCTGGAAGCCGGGACTTAGTGGTCTCGGGTTCGATTGGTTTCCAGTACGCATCGTAGTGCTGCTGGAGGCCGAGACTTAGTGTTCTCGGCTATCGACTTGTTTCCAGTATGCATCGTAGTGCTACTGGTAGCTGAGACTTAGTGTTCTCAGCCTGCGAGCCTGCGACTGTGATTCTGCGGCGGGTTGCGCCGAGTGGTTTTAGCCCCAATTTGCTGGGAGCTCCCGTCCAAAATACAGAGGAGATTCTGCCGGATTTCTCCAGAATTCCCGATCGGGAATTTGGTTCGAAGGATTGGGCAGAACCCTTCCTTTGGTTTGCTGGACTGGGCTCGTACATGTCTTGGTATAGTATACCTGATCCCATTGCCTGCCAGGTAGACTCCCGACTAGATTCGTCGCCTAGCGTCTTGACATGTCTTGTCCGTCGGATAGCGTAAGGAGAGCGGTTCCACTCGGGAGACGGTCTGCAACCCTAGTCCTTGTTTGGTTTAAGGGTTGTGGATTTGCTCCAGAGCGGTCCATGTAATCCTTGCCACTTCCGGCGGCATTTATTATCGGACTCTTGTCCCCTGACCCTTCATCCTAGGGGTTGTCCTCGTCTGCCAGATAGAGCTGACAGTTGTCCTATGTATTGGGAGATGTGACTTGTGGATATGACTGAGGATTGAGTAATATGGAGAGTACGATCTTGGGATATTGACTTGGTGGATCTATGTGGATTCTTGGATTTTGGTGATTTCGAATATTTCGTGGAACGAGGAGAATATCGAGGGTATTATTATATGATTTTTACTCGACTTCCCAAACGCCCAAAACCTGGTATCTTTGTGTATTCCGGTAGTTGGGGAAACCTGGTTGATTGCTGTGTCTTGGTAGTTGAGGGGCTTGTTTTCTAGTGGCTTGTGATCATTGACTTGGAGGATTCTTGTGAGTCAGAGGGCCTAGCATTGTTAGGGGAATGAGCTTGGTACTTGGTGGTTGTTTTTATTGACGTGATATTCACTCCATCATGGATGGGAGACTCTTGCTAGATTAATCTGGTGGATGGACCGACTTGATGATTTGAGGTGTAGGTTCCCATGTGTACTTGACAGGCTATTATAGTAGAGATCGTGATCTTGTACCCGACTCGATATCCATGTCACGATTTGGGCATGTGACTTCTTGTGACTGATAGGTTTGACCTTGTTCCTGGTGTTACACGATGACCTGGACCTGTCTTGATTCTTGATAGTGGCCCGTAGAGGTGCACTCCTGACTAGCACTCTGGACTTGACAGTAAACCTGGCATGTATACTCTTGATTCTTGATAGTGGCCCGTGGTGGCGCACTCCTGACTAGTACTCTTGACATGACATGTTTACTCTTGACCGCTGTTGCGACAGCCAGTCCTGATTTGCTAGGTATGACCTTGTCTGGACACCGTGGTTGATTTTCCTGATTGTGCTTGTACAAACTACCTGTCTCGTCTTGCATCATGTCTAGGACATGGATTCCTGGTTACCACGGTCAGGGATCCATAATGAAACTGACTAGGCTAATAACTAGATTAATCATGTAGTTCATGGGGACTTCCCAGTGACCTATTGCTTGTCTGGCCCCGGCCCTATGTATCTATATATATACTAGGGATTTGTTGCTATCCGTCGAGATGAGCGCATTCCCAGCCCTCCGTCGAGTGTGTTACTACTTCTTTAGGGCACATGTATCTTACTGCAGTGTGCCTGCTATATCTATCTTTTTCTTTTGCTGGGGCCATTCGGGTAGTAGCAAGCAGGAGCTGGACTTTGAAGTCTCATTGCATCTTGTTAGTACTTAGGCCTGTGATAACCCTAGTTAGTTAATAATAGCAAGCCGTAGGCATTGTGTGGCCGCTTGTCCTTCTGTGTTGTTTGGCTTGTTGCCTGCTAGCCGGCTGTTATTGATTCCAGTTGGCAATGCAGGGATTAGTGGATGCTAGGGAGGTTGTGATTGTGTTAGCAGTACTATACTTGTGGATTGTTATCGTGCGTTGGTACCGCACGATCCCTTACTTTATTTACTACTTTTAGATGCTATTTCCTGTCATATTTATCCTGCTGGTTTTCTTCGCCCGTCCTTGAGCCTTCCTTTCTGGTACTTGCTACGGTTGGCCTGACCAACCCTGGATTGTTCCCAGATTTTCTGCTACCGACCCGGTGGATCTTCCAGACTTGACTTGGAGGGTGTGCTTCAGTTCCAGACCATGCTAGGAACTGTGGGAAGGTATACTTGTCTACATTAGTATTCTGTATTGTAGATTCCTGATTTTCTTATGAGTATTCCCTGCTTTCCATATGATTCTCTCTCTTGATATTGTTTCATTGTGATTTACCTGTGGATATGAGATCGGATTTAGGCCATAGATTGATTGCATGCTAGGATACCCAACCAGACTGGACAGCCGTCATCACCGTATAGCGTATTCGTACCTTATACGGTGTAGCTGGCCGTGTACGTCCCCGTATTCCGGAACTGGGGGTTACATGGTTTTAGTGGTGGCCCATGCAGGTCTCGTTTTGAGATTTTGTTGGGTATCACATGATTACTGATCTCATTCCACTATTTCTTGGTATTCCCACTTGTTACACTTGTCCTTCGCTCCCTTGAACTTGTGAACTGGTCCCCATCTCTACCTGGACCTATCTTGCATTGTCCTGTCTTATTCGTTGTCATCTACCATTATTCCTTGTTTTGAGAGGCATGGTCCTGTAGTTGGTCATGTCGATCACTTTATCAGGTAAGACGATGTCTGGTCTTATCTTTGGGTTTATATTATTTATCTTGGGTTCTGGACTCTCTACCGGTGTTTCGCCTTGTTTGATTTCCTGTTATTCCTTTCGTGCGTTGACTTTGTGTTGACTTAGTCTTATTATCGCCCTCTTCGAGCGTTGGCTTGATCGCTGCAGAATGAAGATTTCACCAGGACTCTGAGATGGGATGTTTCAGCATTTGTGGAGTATCCAGTGGATTTTCTTGTATCATTTCAGCTCCCTTGATTCCGGACAATTCCACAATCATGATTGTTTCCTTCAGATATTATTTTGGATTATATACATATATTCTCTATAGAATATGTTTTGGCATAGATTTCTGGATTTGGAGTTTCCTAGAGAACTATCTTGTGATTATTAGTGAAGCTGTTTTTGGATGCATATTACGATTTGACATGGATTATGAGTTATTATTTTGTAGAATTATTATGTTATATTGGTTAGATATTTTCTGATTTTAGTGACTTGGACATTTGAGTTGTAGATTTGATTTATTTTGGGTATTTGTCAAGAGTGACTGGATGACCCTAGTATACATTGACGGCGAGGTAACGAAAGTTGCAGCCGCTCGATTATAGTGCCCTGGTGCATCTTTTGCAGCCATTCCGGATGGCGTGGCAGGGATGATCATGACACACTTTTTCGGATATTCGGAAACTACGGTCGTCGGTTGAGACAAGTATCCTTTATTTTATGATTTTGTTGATTTCCGTGTAGTGGGGATTTTAGGTTTTGGTATTGTTTTCGGTGCTTGTACTTGTTTTGATTTATGGAGTTATTTCATGCATGCGAGATTTTGATTAAAGAAATTCCATGTTTTGGATTTACTTTCCGAGTTGATTTGTGTAGCTAGAAGTTATGCTTTTGAGGTTTTCATATTGAGGATTTGTTCATTCTTGATTGTATTACTTGATTTCTGTAAGGTGGGTAGAGTTTTCATGATATGTATATGTACTAGTTTTAAAAACCCTACTTTTATAATTTTGAAATTTCGAGGACGAAATTTTTGTAAGGTGGGTAGGATGTGATATTCCTATTTTAAAATACGTATTTTGCTGTAATTGGAGGATTTTTAATTTTGGGGAATTTTTGAAATTTTTATTATTTTATTTGAGGTAAAATTTACCCTATTATTATTATTGCTACTATTATTATTTTGTTATTCTAATAATATCCCCCTCCCAAAATATCTAGTCTCCTCTCTCCTCTCTCTCGCTCACTGCCTCTTCTCCTCTCCCACAGGAGACCAGCCCTCCCCCTCACTCTCGATCTGCCTCTCTCTCTCCCAGATCCCTCGCCCCCTCGTCCTCCTCTCCTCGACCTCTTTCTCGCCTGCGCGGCCCGCCTGGCCGGCTCCGCCGCGACCACCACTGCCACCCCCCCATCATCATCGTCGTCTCCACCACCCTCCTCGTCGTCTTCTCCGGCCTCCCTCTCCGCCGACAGCCGCCACCCCTGGCTCCTCTCCCTCTCCTCGAGCTCCGGCCCCTCCGCCGCGAGCCCCCTCGCCGTCATCTCCACTGGCCCCTCCTCCGTTGGCCTCCACTTCCGGCGCCACCGCCACTCCGGCCATCCCCGACGCAGAATCGCCCCGAGCCCTCTCCCGGCTTCCTCCAGCTCCGGTCAGCTCCGTCGCGGGCTCCCCCTCGTCTCCGGCCTGCCCCTGGCCGAGCCCCTTGGTAAGCTCCGCCTCCTCTCTCTCTGTCCTCTCCGCCGGTGGTCCGACCCGACCCTGGTCGGACTCCTCCGCCTCCTCTCTCTCCCCCTCTCGGGCTGTGAGCTCCTCGGGGAGCGAGCCCCTCGATCGGCGCGCCTCGGGCAGCGTGCTGCCTCGAGCAGTCGCTGCCTTGTGCAGCGTGTCACCTCGGGCAGCGCACCCTCGGTTGGTGCGCTTCCTCGTTCCTCGTATTTTCGGGTTGTGTGCACCTCGGTGTACGTGTCGCCTCGTTTTGCGTGTACCTCGGTCTACGTGCTGCCTTGGGCAGCGGGACGCCTCGAGCCCACGCTGCCTCGAGCACCGTGCCATCTCGATTTGTGCACCGCCTCGACTTTCGTGTCTCGGCCTTTGTGCCTACCTCGTGACCCGTGCCACCTCGATTTACGTGCACGCACCGATTTGCGTGTCGTATCGATTTGCGTATCATATTGTATCTTGTGTTGCCTCGGTTTGTGTGCTCGCTCCGACTTGCGTGCCACATCGGTCCTTGTACCGTCTCAGTTTGCGTGTCGCATTGGACTCCGCACCGTATCGATTTGCGTGCGACCTCGATTTGTGTACCGTAATCGATTTACGTGCTTCTTGGACCTTGGGTTGTCTCGATTTACGTGCTCGCCTCGATATGCGTGCCATGTGATTCGTGTACCATTTCGATATTCGTGATTTCTCGGTTTACGTGCACGTCTCGGTTTACGTGCACGTTTCGGTTTCTTGTTCGCCTCGATATTCGTGCCATCTCGATTCTCGTGCGCATCTCGATATACGTGCACGTCTCGGTTTACGTGTCCGTATCGATCCGCGTACCTCGGTTTCCGTGCCAGATCCCTGCACTGCGGGACCCACACGGTATAGCCTCCTGCCGTCCCTGTGATTTATTCTATATTTTATTGTTTGGTGCTAATGATTGTTTATTGTGTGTTCTGAGGATCTCGATTGGCGTGCCACCTTGGATCGCGACTGCCGAAGACTTGCTTACCTAGCCGAGCCCTCTAGGCAAGTATCCCTTGCTCATTGGCGGCTCTTGCCATCTCTCCTGTATTTTATTGCATTTAATTTATTGTAAATGTATAATCATGTTTAGTGTAGCTTAGCAGTAGAACTGCCATGATAACTTAGGATAGTTTGGCCCGATACCGGGATAGACCGTATCGGACAACTCGGATGGGTCATCCACACCTCCGAGGACACGAGCACGACTCACATGTATGGATTGTCCCCATATGCCCCGTGTCCGACTCGCGGTCGGGTAGCGGCTTTGGCTGACCTTACTTGAGGCTGTGATTGATTGTGCGTGGGTTAGATTTATGGACATGTGTTGTAGTGCGCCCTGCGAGGCGGTTGTTTTATATTATGCATGTTGGCTTGGCGCCCAGTACGCATTGTAGCGCTGCTGGAAGCCGGGACTTAGTGGTCTCGGGTTCGATTGGTTTCCAGTACGCATCGTAGTGCTGCTGGAGGCCGAGACTTAGTGTTCTCGGCTATCGACTTGTTTCCAGTACGCATCGTAGTGCTACTGGTAGCTGAGACTTAGTGTTCTCAGCCTGCGAGCCTGCGACTGTGATTCTGCGGCGGGTTGCGCCGAGTGGTTTTAGCCCAATTTGCTGGGAGCTCCCGTCCAAAATACAGAGGAGATTCTGCCGGATTTCTCCAGAATTCCCGATCGGGAATTTGGTTCGAAGGATTGGGCAGAACCCTTCCTTTGGTTTGCTGGACTGGGCTCGTACATGTCTTGGTATAGTATACCTGATCCCATTGCCTGCCAGGTAGACTCCCGACTAGATTAGTCGCCTAGCGTCTTGACATGTCTTGTCCGTCGGATAGCGTAAGGAGAGCGGTTCCACTCGGGAGACGGTCTGCAACCCTGGTCCTTGTTTGGTTTAAGGGTTGTGGATTTGCTCCAGAGCGGTCCATGTAATCCTTGCCACTTCCGGCGGCATTTATTACCGGACTCTTGTCCCCTGACCCTTCATCCTAGGGGTTGTCCTCGTCTGCCAGATAGAGCTGACAGTTGTCCTATGTATTGGGAGATGTGACTTGTGGATATGACTGAGGATTGAGTAATATGGAGAGTACGATCTTGGGATATTGACTTGGTGGATCTATGTGGATTCTTGGATTTTGGTGATTTCGAATATTTCGTGGAACGAGAATATCGAGGGTATTATTATATGATTTTACTCGACTTCCAAACGCCCAAAACCTGGTATCTTTGTGTATTCCGGTAGTTGGGGAAACCTGGTTGATTGCTGTGTCTTGGTAGTTGAGGGGCTTGTTTTCTAGTGGCTTGTGATCATTGACTTGGAGGATTCTTGTGAGTCAGAGGGCCTAGCATTGTTAGGGAATGAGCTTGGTACTTGGTGGTTGTTTTTATTGACGTGATATTCACTCCATCATGGATGGGAGACTCTTGCTAGATTGATCTGGTGGATGGACCGACTTGATGATTTGAGGTGTAGGTTCCCATGTGTATGACAGGCTATTATAGTAGAGATCGTGATCTTGTACCCGACTCGATATCCATGTCACGATTTGGGCATGTGACTTCTTGTGACTGATAGGTTTGACCTTGTTCCTGGTGTTACACGATGACCTGGACCTGTCTTGATTCTTGATAGTGGCCCGTAGAGGTGCACTCCTGACTAGCACTCTGGACTTGACAGTAAACCTGGCATGTATACTCTTGATTCTTGATAGTGGCCCGTGGTGGCGCACTCCTGACTAGTACTCTTGACATGACATGTTTACTCTTGACCGCTGTTGCGACAGCCAGTCCTGATTTGCTAGGTATGACCTTGTCTGGACACCGTGGTTGATTTTCCTGATTGTGCTTGTACAAACTACCTGTCTCGTCTTGCATCATGTCTAGGACATGGATTCCTGGTTACCACGGTCAGGGATCCATAATGAAACTGACTAGGCTAATAACTAGATTAATCATGTAGTTCATGGGGACTTCCCAGTGACCTGTTGCTTGTCTGGCCCCGGCCCTATGTATCTATATATACTAGGGATTTGTTGCTATCCGTCGAGATGAGCGCATTCCCAGCCCTCCGTCGAGTGTGGCACTACTTCTTTAGGGCACATGTATCTTACTGCAGTGTGCCTGCTATATCTATCTTTTTCTTTTGCTGGGGCCATTCGGGTAGTAGCAAGCAGGAGCTGGACTTTGAAGTCTCATTGCATCTTGTTAGTACTTAGGCCTGTGATAACCCTAGTTAGTTAATAATAGCAAGCCGTAGGCATTGTGTGGCCGCTTGTCCTTCTGTGTTGTTTGGCTTGTTGCCTGCTAGCCGGCTGTTATTGATTCCAGTTGGCAATGCAGGGATTAGTGGATGCTAGGGAGGTTGTGATTGTGTTAGCAGTACTATACTTGTGGATTGTTATCGTGCGTTGGTACCGCACGATCCCTTACTTTATTTACTACTTTTAGATGCTATTTCCTGTCATTTTATCCTGCTGGTTTTCTTCGCCCGTCCTTGAGCCTTCCTTTCTGGTACTTGCTACGGTTGGCCTGACCAACCCTGGATTGTTCCCAGATTTTCTGCTACCGACCCGGTGGATCTTCCAGACTTGACTTGGAGGGTGTGCTTCAGTTCCAGACCATGCTAGGAACTGTGGGAAGGTATACTTGTCTACATTAGTATTCTGTATTGTAGATTCCTGATTTTTATGAGTATTCCCTGCTTTCCATATGATTCTCTCTCTTGATATTGTTTATTGTGATTTACCTGTGGATATGAGATCGGATTTAGGCCATAGATTGATTGCATGCTAGGATACCCAACCAGACTGGACAGCCGTCATCACCGTATAGCGTATTCGTACCTTATACGGTGTAGCTGGCCGTGTACGTCCTCGTATTCCGGAACTGGGGCGTTACACAGCTGATGAAGCAGAATGGCTTCAGGAGCTTATGTATCTTCCAATGATTGGTACGTAGATACCGGCAATACCGATATACTACGACAACCAGGCGACTACAGCGGTGGCATTGAATGACCTCTTCAATGGCAAGAAGAGGACTGTGCGCCTAAGGCATGGGGCAGTAAATAATCTTATTAAAAGATGATTCATTGCCATGGTTGATGTTCGGAGGCAGGAGAATCTGGCAGATCCATTCACCAAAGGTCTCAAGCGCCAGCTAGTCGAGGACACATCATGTAAAATGGGCTTGAAAACACTCTGATATTGTGTCTTTGTAATTCTACTATAAAGTTTTATGCTATTAGTTCAAAGAGAAATCTACTAGACATCCAACTTTTAGTTCAAAGGAGGACCATTGACTAGAAGAATATCAAGAGCAGTAGATAATCCTTTGGTATACTACGGGGTCACGGACCTAGAACCACTTTTAGTGGGCAGTCCTCTGGATATTGCGGGATCACATACCCAGAACCACTGTTAGTGGCAATCCTTTTGGAATATTACGGGGTTTCAGACCCAGAACTACTGTAAGTAGGCAATCCGTTGGGAGGTTATAGGGTTATGAACCCAGAACCACTATTTGTCTACTATTTGTTCTTTGTATAGAACAAAGTCTCTGTGAGGATGGCTTGAAAGCCTTAATGAGTTCTCGGGCATTTGGGATGTCCGACGTGCTTTCGAGAAGCACGGGTAGCACAGCACTACAAAGGAGTATAGTACTTTATGCTACAATAGGGTGACACCATATGAGGTACCTAGTGAGGGTAAAGCCTCGTCTTCGGGCCAAGTCACAGGCTTAGCATCGCACATAGGCAAGAGGGCTAAATGTTGTATAATAAAGAGGTAGGCAGCACTACAAAGAGGCTGGGCCTCATATTATAGTAGGTGACACCATATGAGGCAGTGCCTCGGCTCTGCAAGCCATGTCACAGTGCAGTAACACCGCAAGGAAGTGAAAGGCTTCATGCTGGATAGTTTGGCACTACAAAGAGGCTGGGCCTTATGCTACAGGTGGCATGACACCACATGAGGCAGTGCATCAGTTCGGGCCATGTCATAGTGGTGTAGTACCGCAAGGAAGCAAAAGGCTTCATTCCAAAGACTCTTTAAAAGAACTCACCTACAGTGTATGGATAGAGATACATCGTCTCTTGAAGGAAATTTTGTAGACACCCAAGATATAACACTGAAACTAGGCTGGTACAAGGCATTTAATGTACAACAAGAAGTACTGTTATGTCATGTGTGAGTGGAAAGAATTACAGTTATAGTGCAGAATTACTGTTTATTTTTGTATCATGCTGTTATTTAACCCATACGGGAAGATTCAAGTCGTAGCGGCATCCATCCTAATGCATGATGGACAATCACTGTAGGGAACGTTCAACCCATATATAGAGATATATGGGGGATTGTTGGTGTTTTGCCTTGAAGACTAGAAAGATAGTCCTATATTGCCTAGGCCAAATGGATTGTATCTCTATATAAAGCTTTGCTTGTGTTGAGAGTATCACATGAGGTGTGAGAGGCATATGGGTGCCATGTGGGGTGTTTTTCTAGTGGAAGGAAGGCTAAACTCTATAAAGAAGCATTCATAAATTTTATCATGCTCATGAGATTATTTCCCTAAGGAGCAAAGCCTCGAAGAGGCTTAGCAACTCGGAATCAGACTCAGGCACGGGCTCCGGCTCGGACTCCGGCACAAAGTGGCACTTTGTTGGCGGACTTTGCATTTAGCACGTCAGCATCGACGTATGGCGCATTGTGCGCTATTGGTGCACTCGTCCGCTCGTCTTATATGCGAGTCGTATGCGCAGGCACTGTAATGACCCGCTCTGCCCTAGTGAAATGCCGATTCAAACGACAAGTGCCACGACTCAAACGAGCCATCAATCCGAAGAGTTGGCATCGACCTGATGAATAATCGATACAAGGCTTACATTGGCCCGTCAAGATGAATCCAGACTTAGACTTTCAAAGGCGCACTCGGAGTATCGCTCGGCCGATGCGAACATCGCTAAGGTGGGTGGCTCCGATGAGCCCGTCTTTGCTTATCCCAGATACATAACAATACGGACACTATTGCTAGAATGCTAGGCGATAACACCGCGTATGCTAATAAATGACTCAATGCACCTAGCCAAGGGAATAATCCCATCTTGTATGCTTGTATAGAATATGGAAAAGAATATGTAAAATGTGAGAACTCTCGTACCACGCTCTACGCTCATGCTAAGGCACAAGCTTACATTCAAGTTTTCTATGCGTTCAACAATGAAACAATAAACGGTTTACAACAAAGAAACGGAAGACTATCGACATAGTCGTTTCGAGTAGAGTATAGAAACATTAGAAGACTTCGGGATCGATGGGTCGCCAAGGCGACTCCCGCACGGGAAGTTGCATAATGAATGAATGAATAAACGAATAAGTGAATGAATGAATGAACGAATAAGTGAATTAAAGAATCAACGAATGAATGAATGAATACGGGAAGAATGAATGAATGTACAACAAGTGAAAGAAATAAATAAAAAAGTGAATAAAAGATAAGAAAGGAAAGAATGGTTAGCGACAGGTATGACAGACACGTGCAACGGGGCTCGCTGCCCGCGCTGCACGGACACCAACCTGGTCGATAACGCATTATGGCTCAGAGACAGCCTATGGCTCAAAGACAGCCGTTAAGTTAAATGACAAGTCAATACAAAATGGTCGTGGACAACCGGCATGGGCGATGGGGGAGGGGAATACCGTGGCCGTGAATAAGAAGGATTCCGCGGCACGATCGAGGGGGAGGTATATCGTGGCCGGCCTAGGCAGAATCATACAGGAGACTTATGGGCTACTTTGAGTGGGGGCTTGGCCACTCAAGGAGACGTAAGGCCAGGCATTTCAAGAGACTATCAAGGTGTACCAACCATCACGCTTCGATAGGTGAGAATGCCAAAGAGAATATGTCCAAAATAGCTTATGATGCCAGCGACCCATGCATGTAGATTAAGTGGGCTATGCTGGTGGCAATCCACGTACAAGTCCTTGTATTGAAACAAGTAGTCTAAGTTAACTAAATGAAGTGCCTTCTGAACATGCTTGAAATGTAACACACCAAATGATAAAGAGTACTTCATGCAAATGAGTTAGAGAATGTGCCTACGACGTGTTAGAACCTGAGACAGGGACACGCACTTGACATTGAAAGTTTATATGAATTATTGACTAACTTGGTTTATTTTGGAAAGGGAAGGCCGAACGGTCAGTATGGGTAAGTCGTACATGCATTTCCCTGTACACACTTAAATTTGGCAACACGGGATAGGTTTTGAAATATGCCATGAAACTGATCCTAAGGAAAGATTAGAAAGACAATGAATGATAGACGGTGCACAAAAGTAAATAGAACGTATTTGGTAATGATAGCATTGTGGGTGAGCTAGCCTACCCACCAGTGCATAACAATATACTGATAACCCCACAGATTGCTTGCAGGAAGCATGAGACATCGTCGGGTGCGGAGCTTTCCTCAAACGTGCTAAGGCGCGGAGCTAACTCTGGAGCCTTGGAGAGTTGCAAGGAGCTGAAGCACCGTATACAGGACATAATGTATCGGAACATCGCCATGAATCATTCCATGTTGTAAGCCACTTGGCACGCCTTTTATGTTTCAGAGAGAGAGAGCTTGAGAGACTTGTAAACTCGGCCTAGCGCCGCTTACAAACTTCTTAAATATCAATAAAGAGTTTGAATTCGCTTTAATTTGTGTTCATTTACTTTTCGCTGCAAATGGGGACACTCTGTGCGACTCTGTGGCCTAGCTCAAATCGGTCGTTTCTGGACTTAGCCTTGCACGGGCGCAACCTAGGCCCGTGCGGCATCACGCCTTAGCGAGGACGATCGCTCCTACGGGAGCGGGGCATGACAGATTGGTATCAGAGCACGGCTTTACGTCCTTGGACTTCACGTCGATTTCTCAGTTTTGAAAGCTCGTCGTTAGAAAAAGAAGTGTACGCTCTCTCTCATTGTGCCTTGGTATGTTCATACAATAAGTCTAATACTTTCAAAAGCTTGTACAAGTACTCTATTGAACGGGATCGATAGGCGAAGGCCTTTGTGCCAAACCATGACGGACTTAAGTCGAAAGAAAACTAAAATGCTAGAAGTTAGCAAACGCAAAGCATGCTTGAATAACCTTACGCTGACAATAGCGAATGAGTACACGAGACCAAAGTATAGTTTGAACGGGATGGTTATGCACGTAGCCTTTTGGCTAAGTTGTGCGGAGTATCGCGTACCTAGACCTTCTGGTGCAAACGAGTTGCGAGCGATCGATTATCGCTCGAACGAGAATAGGTGAGCGTGCAAACTCGAATATAGTCCGCACGGGATAGCTATGCACATGGCCTTTTGGCTAAGTTGTTCCGCGTGTCGCGTACCTCGACTTTTTGGTGCAATCGAGTTGCGAGCGATATCAAGTACCGCTCGGTCAGGAACGAAGCTACACTTAGATTGCATATTGATAGGAACGCTAACAAACTAATGCTTAGGCTTGCATGGAAGATTGATTTTGATTTTAAGGAATAGTACGAACGACTTAGTGCGTCGATACGACGTGAGCGATTACGCTGGAGATTCGTCGAACGAATCTGAAATATGTCTTAGCAAATGATGCAAATGTGATTGTGGATTAAATAGGCTGGCTCGAATCCGAGTGGTGTATGGATTTTCTAGGAAATCATTCGAGCAAGATTGAGGATTACGAGTAACGGCGAGTATGTCGGCGAGGCAATGCGATCGCGCAAAGCCTTAGAATGCATCACGCTTAGTTTGGTCGTGACTTCGAATGACCCGAACGAGATGTCGTTCGGACAACTTGTCAATGGGAACGCAAGTTAGAAAATGACTCAGAATAATGAATAAAGATGTATGTCTTGATCGAGCAAGCTAGAGAATAGCACTTGTGATTTCGGATTGGGTCAAATAAAATGTGATTTGAGTTTTGGAGAACGATATTGAAACTAGCTTGAGGAATAGCGATCGAACTTGATCTTGGAGTGAATCGAATGGAATTGTGGTATATCCAGTTCGGACAATAGCATCAGTCGCATGATTCGAAATTAGTTGCAAAGGAAGATCGTCAGGTTACGCATATCGTCGATGGTATTGAGACGTATCAAAGATCGATATGCGATAACTCGGGGATACTCTGACTCGGCGAATGACGATCGTGCAAATGTCCGTTCTGACGGATGCTATACTCAGGATATTCAGATGTACCGAGGAAAATATAGACGTGGCTCGAGGATTTTCTAGTTGAACGAATGACGGTCAGACTATCGAACCGAGATCTTGGCTTAGATGAGAAAATAAAAATGTTTGGATATGCTTCGTTGAAAACCACAATGTTGACGTTCTTGTCTATGTGAGCGCAACTCCAGCCTCGTACACGTGTCACGCCGATTAGGGCGGTCACTTCGTGTGAGCGCTGGTATGGTGATTCATACAACGGAGGTGATCGAACTTGCATGGCATGGCAAAATTGATACATCGACCTGTGGTTTGACGCAAATGTGGACTCAAGAATGACTTAGCGTACGTGATGGTTGAATTTAAGGATTGCGTAGGTCCAATCCGCGTATCGAGAATGAATTAGTCTAGACGCAAACATGAGTTACGCCCCGATGAGAATGATTATTCTGCGGGAGCATTACATGGTGATTCATGAACCATCGTAGATAATCGGACTCGCATGAGATTGGGGCACAATATATTGTCAAAGCTAGATGAACTCGTGATCGAATACATGAATTGGTTAGAATGGATATGAAGTAGGTCGATTTGGTGATTTGAACGGATTCGAATTCATTGCGCTGCGCGACGAATGCCTTAATTCGAATTAGGCGATCATGCTCGATGTTTAGAAATCTGAATGACGCAAGCTCGGGTAAAAAACCCCGTACTACCGACTTTGGTTTGACCCTAGGATTGGGGTCAGTATTGGCACTATTGTTGGAGAACTATGATTCCAATCCTGACATTGACTTAGCCTTGAAAAATGGCCTAGCGGTTAGGCGAGACGCCCTATTTCAAGAGTTATCAATGGAAAGATTGACCTTGAGGATTGGTATGAATGGATAGTGTGAATCACGAATATAGGAATACCCCTCACGATATTCGGCTGACATGCATATATTTCAGGGATGCCGAAGTATGTGCACGATGCAACTCGAGTGAGAATGATGAATTCTCTATCATGCGGTTTGGTGAATGCATGTATTTTGGGGATGCCTAGAATGCGTGCACGATCCAACCAATTGACACGTTGAATTCCAAACGAGACTTGAGGAATGAAAAGTATCGGGGATTGAGTTCGTGTTAAAAGAAGGGAATAATACTAGTACGAGCGTGGCTCGGAATCAAAGAAACATGTGAGCGGAGTGTGCGTGAACGACAACGAGATTGGCCCTAAACAAGTGAATGATATGGAATCGATATCGTGTAAGTAAAAGTTGGTATAACAAATTGAACCATTGATAGGAAGATACTCGATGATAGTGCAATACTTGGTCTTGAATCGGACGAAAATTACTTAGACTTGGTCGACCCCGCTAAGAAGAAACTATACTGATTTCGTGGACAAGAACGCTTGAGAAGAGAATTGGGTCATCTCGATGACCGAGATAAACGAAAGTGAGTTTGCCTCAGCCTACGACCCTCGTATTTGATGAATTACAACGTGCCCTGTACGACCATTTCAGTCCCATGACACGAAGAAATAGCAACCAAGACGAAGAAGAAACACTTGAATTGAATAAGTACCATCAACTCTAAAATGAATGAAAAGTAATTTAATAAAATCGACCAAACGATGCGACACGGAACTTAGAAAGGTATCGAGTATAGTTCGATGCCATCGAGCGGTAAAGCCATTCGATAGAAATTGTCTAAGATACGTACACGACATGGATTAAGAACGGTAGGATGACCTGCACTCAGGAAGTCTCGAGGACGAGACTTGTTTGAGTGGTGTATTATGTAATGACCCGCTCCGCCCTAGCGGAACGCCGATTCAAACGTTAAGTGCCACGACTCAAACGGGCCATCGATCCGAAGAGTTGGCATCGACCTGATGAAGAATTGATGCAAGGCTTACATTGGTCCATTAAGATGAATCCAGACTTAGACTTTCAAAGGCGCGCTCGGAGTATCGCTCGGCCGATGCGAACATCGCTAAGGTAGGTGGCTCCGATGAACCCGTCTTTGCTTAGCCTAGACACATAACAATACAGACACTATTGCTAGAATCGCTAGGAGATAACACCGCACATGCTAATAATGACTCAACGCACCGAGCTAAGGGAATAATCTATCTTGTATGCTTGTATAGAATATGGAAAAGAATATAAAAATTATGAGAACTCTGCACCACGCTCTACGCTCATGCTAAGGCACAAGCTTACATTCAAGTTTTCTATGCGTTCAACAATGAAACAATAAACAGTTTACAACAAAAAAATAGAAGACTATCGACATAGTCGTTCCGAGTAGAGTATAACAACATTGGAAGACTTCAGGACTGATGGGTCGCCAAGGCGACTCCCGCACGGGGAGTTGCGTAATGAATGAATGAATGAACAAATAAGTGAATGAATGAATTAATGAATAAACGAATAAGTGAATGAAAGAATCAACGAATGAATCAATGAATACAGAAAGAATGAATGAATGTATGAACAAGTGAAAGAAAGAAATGAAAGAGTGAATAAAAGATAAGAAAGAAAGAATGGTTAGCGACAGGTATGACGGGCACGTGCAACGGGGCTCGCTACCCGCGCTGCACGGACGCCAACCTGGTTGATAACGCATTATGGCTCAGAGACAGCCTATGGCTTAAAGACAGCCGTTAAGTTAAATGACAAGTCAATACGAAATGGTCGTGGACAACCGGCACGGGCGATGTGGGGGAATACCGTGGCCGTGAAGAAGAATGATTTTGCGGTACGATCGAGGGGGAGGTATATCATGGTCGGCCTAGGCAGAATCATACAGGGGACTTACGGGCTGCTTTGAGTGGG
>JANAVB010029215.1:14394337-14430440 GCA_029216955.1 Iris pallida | reverse complement strand
AGCTTAATCAACTAACAATTTTATTTTCCTTAAGCTAAATAACTATTTTATATGGAAGTATTTCAAGGATAAGGTCCACGAAAGGACACATATAGTTACAGAGTCTGACTAAATATTGCCCTACTAATCAATATCCATTATACTTCATTCCTATTCTACTTTATTGAACCTAACCATTCTTCTTCATTGCTACACTTATCCATTTAACATACCACCAAGTATTTCAAGAATTCCTTCATATTTGTTTACCACTATATATGGCATTAAGTGTTAATCAGGACAACCTTTATGTAGACAATTTGCCATTCTTTTCAAATGACACAAACCATATGTATTCAATACTGTGCCACATAATTCGAAACTAACCTAATGTCTACTGCATATAAAACAAGAGGAAGGGGACTTGCACATGTTTCACTCTCATAAAAAAATTAAAACACTAGAATAATATTCTGATGTTCTTCATAACCTTCTAACTGACACCTGACATAGCATCAAGGGGATCAACCACTTCACTCCATCTTTCTATCACTCAAGTTTGCATGGCACAACTCTACACTCCTAACATTATATTTACCCAAGCTAAAAATATATCAGTGCCAACTAACCTCTTAATGCACAATACTTGTTTTTCTTTCTAATGCTACATCTTCCCTCTTTTACTTTCATATTATTATTGTTATTACACACAAGACCAAGAGAACCTAATATATAACCATCACCTACCACTTTAACAAAATGCAAACTCTCACTTTCCTATATATTTTCATACATACAAACCTTCTTCTCGTTCCCCCTCTCTATATCACAGACGCATATAATGGAGAAGATTCAGGGAAACCATTTCTAACTATACCCAACAACTATCATTTATAACAAATAAAACTATTTACCTGCATATATATGTTGGTGTTTTGTCTTAGAGACTAGAAAGGTGGTCCCACATTGCGTAGGCCAAATGGATTATATCTCCATATAAAGCTTTGCATGTGTTGAGAGTCGTCCGACAGAAAACTGTTTCTGAGTTGAGTAAAAGAACTTTGGATCGTCGATCTCTTCCTTAAAGATTGGGATGAATCGATGTCGGTCGATGGTATGAAAACACTTCCTGATGTCGAATTCAAAAAAAGCAAGAGGTTCTCCACTCTTCTTTGATCCATCTTAGGACCGAGTGACAGCCTCAACCCGAGCGGAAGCATGAGGTGTGGAGAGGCACATGGGTGCCATGTGGGGTTGTTTTTTTTAGTAAAAGAAGGTTAAACTCCACAAAGAAGCATTCATGCTTTTTGTCATGCTCATGGGATTATTTTTCTATGGAGCAAAGCCTCGAAGGGGCTCAGCGACTCGGACTCGGGCTAGGGCTCGGACGCAAAGTGGTGCTTTGTTGGCGCACTTTGCATGCCAGCATCGGCACATGGATCTTTGTGCGCTATTGATGCGCTCGTGCGCTCGTCTTATACGAGTCGCATGGACAAAAGCATGCAGGGGCATGTGTGGGCTAAATGCGCATCTATGCATGTATGCACGATTACGCGTATGTACACATGTGCTACTGCAGGACTGCATTACTGTACTGCTGGCACAGGCTGACGGGCTGAGTGGGCATAGAAGCTCAGGTGGTAGATGATGTGGCCAATTGGAAGATTTGAGTGGTTATGGAAAGATTGAGTCAATTATTCAGATCCATCTTTTGGGATTTGAATTTAATTAATTCAAATCTTTCCATTATTCGTTCCTATCTTTTCACAATCAATTACGACCAGCATTAGAAATTAGGATTTCAGCCCAACTCTATAAATACTCTCTTCGTGCTTCATTGAGAACAATTCAAAAATTAAGGGACGAAAAGAGTTGTGCAGTCGCTGTGTAGTGTCCCGTCCCGCGAAGTCAATCGGAGGAATCGAAACCGACGGCGTTCGGACTTGGCCTTACAACGGCGACTCGAAGACATCGCTCAAGTGGGATAGTTTCGGTGAACTTGTCTCATCTTTGCCTTCACATAATAAATCGCGTGTTTCCAACTTGCATAAGTAGGCTTAATAATAAAAGACGATTCCACATAGCTAAAGGGAATTATCCCGATGGATCGAATCGAGTTTAGAACATGGAAAATGTCCCACGATCTGATTAGAGTTGGTGCTCAGCGTGCTTTGAAAATGACTCGATCCTTCGTCCCGTGGCTTGGGAGAAAAAAAGTTGGTATTCGTCACAAATTATGAGTTAGCCAAAGTCATAGGCGTCGTCCGCAAGATGCTCAATAAAACATGTACATTTCCTCGAATGCAAGGCTCGACGTAGCCTTGATCGTCCCATAAGCTAAGTTGTATCACACGGCTTATGGCATGAGTTTAGGTACCCAAAGAATTTGGTTGTTCAAGTTGAGCGTATGCACGGTTCCATGATCTTAAGGCTCGTCACATAGAGTGTGACTTGGACGATAGTGTCGAACGGATTACATTAGAGTATGAGACGTTCCTATCTACGTTAAGATGTTTCGAGGCAGTCCCTCGGTTGGGAGTCTCGCATTTCTATCCCGTTAAATATTTCGAGGCGGTCCCTCGGTTGGGAGTCTCGCATTCCTATCCACGTAAAGATGTTCGAGGCGGTCCCTTGGTTGGGAGTCTCGCGTTCCTATCCACGTTAAGAAGTATGAGGCGGTCCCTCGGTTGGAGTCTTGCAGCCCCGATGCACGTAATGCAAAGGGTAGTTCAGAGTACGAGTTGCTAAGCATAGTTCCAGTCGTACCAACAAATTAGGCTATGCATTTACGTGAGTCTAGATGTCTCGTAGGTGCATGGTCATTGGACACCTTGTCGACAAGGATTTCTGCCTAGACTAGTTATACGCCGGGGCACCGGGCCCAGTCATCCTAGGGGGTAGACGTTATAGCAGAGCATGCTTTTATTGTGGGTTGTCGGGGGCTTTCAACGGGGCTCGCTACCTGCTCTGAAGGACCTGTCGCCTACCCGAGCTATGTCCGCGATGGCTTATCATGCCAGTGGCCTTTTATATAGATAATTGGCATGCTAAGCGGCGAATCGCATGCACGGTGTCGGTCATAACAAAGAAAGTGTAAGCACGGTATGGGGAATGGTAAATGTGTGCTCGGTTGCACCCAAAGTCTTATAAAGCCTACGATTTGGCTATACGTAAAGACATATGCTTCGGTACGAGATATGGCGTCGTGCTTGAGTTCTCAACACCGGTTCCATAAGTCGGGTTAGTCGTTGTGAGTTAAGTCGAGAAGGGCCGTAGGGCAAGTTTGGTTAAGTCATGTTGAGTTTCTGAGCACGACCTTGAGATGTGAGGCATGGCCGCGTTGTCACAACACGAGTATAGGCAACACTAAGCGAGGAGGCACTGCCTCGGTGATACTAAAGATCGAATCGAGTTCATTGTACGACCGAGTTGTTACGTCCCAGAATATGGCACGAAAGGCAAGCACGAGGTGATAAGCTGACATTATTGGAACGGGAAGGTCTAGCAGTAAAGTATGAGTATTTTAGTGCAAAGGCACGGTGACGGTCTAGAGACACAAAATAGACCAAGGCGTCGGTCCTAAAATTGATCCTAAGGCAAGACTAGAAAGACAATTGTAAAAAGGGACTTGTATTGACAAAGTAAAATAAACATGTTGGTTTTGTATGGGTGAGCGAGGAGCTCACTCCACCAGTACAGTTGAGTACTGACACCCATATAGTTTACATGTACAGGTGCAGGTAGAAGCTCGTGGTACGGGGCTCGCTTGGATTCGTCGAGGCATGAAGTTCCTTGGCGATTCGAAGCGTGCACTCGTAAAGCCAAAGACTTATACGGGACATAATGTAGGGACATCGCCTTCCGAAGCTTCTGCTGGCGAGATATGTATCGAGAGATGAGAGAGAGTTGATTGATTGTAAAATGTGAGACGAGTGGATCTGAGTGATTGTAATCTTGGCCTTGTGTCCCCAATATAACTGTTGTTTTAATATCAATAAATTGCTTCTTTGAATAACTTGCGTTTGTTTTAAATTTCCGCTGCGTATTTAATGTCTCTGCTTGGGACTTCTGTCGACGACCCCGTCGCTGCCGCTGTAATCGACCGTTATGGAACCCGTCTTGCATGAGCGCAATCTAGGCTCGTGGCATCAACCTTAGCGAGGACGATCGCTCCTACGGGAGCGAGGTTTGACATAATGGTATCAGAGCACGGCTTTACGTCCTTGGACTATCGATTGAATTCTTTAACTCGTTGTTTCCGCGAACACTGAATGTTGCTTCCGCAAGTTGTTATCGTTGGTGCGCTCTCTCTCAATTGTCCCACGGTATGTCCATATAATAGGTCTAAATATTTTTGAAAGCTCGTACAAGCGTTCAATCGAACGCATCGATAGACAATGGCCATTGTGCCAAACGGTCAAATTTGACTTGACAAAATGTGTGCTAAAGTTAGCAAGTCACGTGCGTGCCTAACGAGTCCTATGTCGATATGAGCAAATGAGCATGCAAAGTCGGATTATAGTCCATACGGGATGGTTATGCACATGGCCTTTTGGCTAAATTGTGCCGCGTGTCGCGCATCTAGACTTTATGGTGCAAACTAGTTGAGCGATATTAAGTACCGTCGGTCGGGAATGAAACTGCACTTAGAGTGACTATCGATAGAGTGCTATCGAGCGATAATGTCTATGCGATATGGATGAGTGTGCTTGAAATTCGCGGAATGGTTCGAACGGGATTCAAAGATATTGATTCGAATGATAGTTTTGAGGATTTGTAGAATGACTTGACCCTGAGTGGTGTATGGAGTTATAGAAATTGTTCAAGCAGAACCAGAGGATTTACGGATAGTACGAGTATGTCGACAAGCGACGATATCGTAAAGCCTTAGAACGAGTAGCGCTTAGTTGGTTACGATTCGAGAATCACAAACAGATATCGTCCGAACATTTTTGAATTGTAATACGAGTTACAAAATGGTTGAATAGAGATTCTAAACGATAAAATAAATGGATGACTTGATTGAAGAAATTGATACGGATCGTATACGAAAAGTAATATGACGGAAAGATAGCGTGTATGAAGGGTTTGACTTTGAAGTTTACGCAAACGACTTTGAGGATTGAAATCGATGTTGCTCGATGGTTTGAGTTAGCAAGAATGATACAAATTGAGGAAATACGTTGGTCGATGATTTAAGATAGATGGATGAATACGTGATTTCGGATTTGAACGAATTGATGTTGTAAAGGATTCGAGGGATAATGATCGAACTTGAACTAAATGTCGAGGACATTATCCAGTCGGACGATAGCATCATTCGTACGACTCGAAATTGGTTCAAAGGAAGATCGTCAGGTTACCATATCGTCGATGGTATTGAGGCGTATCAAAGATCGATATACGATAACTCGGGGGTACTCTGACTCGGATGACGATCGTGCAAGTGTTATAGTTCGTTGGATGCTATACTTAGGATTTTGATGGAGATGAATGTTGGATAAAAGAAGTGTCTTGAGGGTTACACGGATAACCACAGCATCGATATTCTTGTCTTGTACGAGTACAACTCCAGCCTCATACATGCGTTGCATCAGATTTGGGATGATCGTTCCGCGTGAGCGCTGACATGGTGATTCATGTCACGGGAATGATCGAGCTCGAAAAATCAGGACGCGGCAACTTTGATTGTCTCGACTTGTCGGTTGATGCGAAGGCAAATTCGAGGATTTAAAGGACTTGTGATTGACGATTGAATAAAACTTGAGGATTGAGTAGGTCCAATCCGCGTATCGAGAATGAATTAGTCTGGACACAAAACGAGTTACGTCCCGATGAGAATGATTATCTCGCGGGAGCGTGCATGATGATTCGTGCCCACCGTGATAATCGGACTCGCGTGAGATCGGAGCGTGACATAGTGTTAAGTCAGACGACCTTATGATCGATTACGTGAATTGGAATAGATGATTTCGAAACGTAAAATGTGAATTGTGGTTTAGAGATGAATTGGTCATAGCGTGCTTTATTTGAGAATGAATGATAGGCGAACTAATGTCGAACATGTTCAAAGAGATAGACAATGCAAATGGCTTGTTGCACGAGCGATATGTTCATATCGTGGGATTGGTTGAAATGTGAGTTATCGTTGGATGGTTTTACTAAACGACTCGGACCCCATGCGACGAAGTTGGGATGTGTGTAGAAATCGATGTTCGATATTTAGAAATCAGAGTGATGTGAGCTTGGATAGAAAACCCTGTACCATCGATTTGGTTGACCTTAGGATGGGGTCAGTGTTAATATCGTTGTTTTGGAACTATGATTCCAGTACTAACGAAAAGACATAGCCTAGCGGTTAGGCAGACGTCCCAGTACGGAACGATAGGAATTGTGGAGGCACCACTCATGAGGTTCGGTTGACATGCACATATATTAGGGACGCCCGTATATATGCACGATCCGACTCGAGTGGTGATGGCGGATTCTCTATCACGAGGCTTGGCTGAAATATATGTATTTTGGGGACGCCTGAAATATGTGCACGATCCAACTAAGTGATACGTTGAATCAAGTGAGACTTGAGGATCGAGAAAGTGCCGAGGATTTGAAATCGTGAGTTTCGAAGAAATGTTGATGGTAATACGATCATTGATTTGAGACGAGTTCGAATGTTGGTCGATCGGTTGGTGTGCCTTACGACTAAGTTAGCGATAAGTACGAGCGTGGCTCGGAATCGAAGAAACGCGTAGGCGGAGTGTGTATGATTAAGACTTGGCCATAGAAATGGTAGGATGGTTTGCCTTCTGGAAAGTCTCGAGGACGAGACTTGTTCTGAGTGGTGTATGTTGTAGTGCCACGTCCCGCAAAGTCAATCGGAGGAATCGAAATGCCGACGGCGTTCGAATTTGGCCTTACAACGGCGACTCGAAGACATCGCTCGGGTGGGGTAGTTTCGGTGAACTTGTCTCATCTTTGCCTTCACATAATAAATTGCGTGTTTCCAACTTGCACAAGTAGGCTTAATAATAAAGAGACGAATCCACATAGCTACAGGGAATTATCCTGCTGGATCGAATCGAGTTTAGAACATGGAAAATGTCCCACGGTCTGATTAGAATTGGTGCTCAGCGTGCTTTGAAAATGACACTCGGTCCTTCGTCCCGTGGCTTGGGAGAAGGAAAGTTGGTATTCGTCACAAATTATGAGTTAGCCTAAGTGATAGGTGTCGTCCGCGTAGATGCTCAATAAAGCATGCATGTTTCCTCGAATGTAAGGCTCGACGTAGCCTTGATCGTCCCACGAGCTACGTTGTATCGTACGGCTTATGGCATAAGTTTAGGTACCCAAATAATTTGTTTTCAAGTTGAGCATATGCACGGTTCCACGGTCTTAAGGCTCGTCACATAGAGTGTGACTTCGACGATAGTGTCGAACGGATTACATTGGAGTATGAGACGTTCCTATCCACGTTAAGATGTTTCGAGGCGGTCCCTCGGTTGGGAGTCTCGCGTTCCTATCCCCGTTAAGATGTTTCGAGGTGGTCCCTCGGTTGGGAGTCTCGCGTTTTTATCCACGTTAAGATGTTCGAGGCGGTCCCTCTTTTGGGAGTCTCGCATTCCTATCCACGTTAAGAAGTACGAGGCGGTCCCTCGGTTGGGAGTCTCGCGTCCCCGATGCACGTAATGCAAAGGGTGGTTCAGAGTACGAGTTGCTAAGTATAGTTCCAGTCGTACCAATAAATTAGGCCATGTATTTACGTGAGTCTAGATATCTCGTAGGTGCGTGGTCATTGGACACCTTATCGACAAGGATTTCTGCCTAGACTGGTTATACGCCGGGACACCGGGCCCAGTCATCCTAGGGGGTAGACGTTATAGCAGCGCATGCTTTTATTGCGTGGGTAGTCGGAGGCTTTCAACGGGGCTCACTACATGCGCTGAAGGACCCGCCGCCTATCCGAGCTATGTCCGCGATGGCTTGTCATGCCAGTGGCCTTTCATATAGATAATTGGCGTGCTAAGCGGCGGATCCGCATGTACGGTGTCGGTCATAACAAAGAAAGTGTAAGCACGGTATGCTTGGAATGGTAAATGTGTGCTTGGTTGCATCCAAAGTATTATAAAGCCTACGATTTGGCTATACGTAAAGATACTGCTTCGGTACGAGATATGGCGTCATGCTTGAGTTCTCAACACCGGTTCCAGAAGTCGGATTAATCGTTGCGAGTTAAGTCGAGAAGGGCCGTAGGACAAGTTTAGTTAAGTCATTTTGAGTTTTTAGGCACGACCTCGAGATGTAAGGCATGGCCGCGTTGTCACAACATGAGTATAGGCAACACTAAGCGAGGTGGTGCTGCCTCGGTGATACTAAAGATCGAATCGAGTTCATTGCACGACTGAGCCGTTACGTCCCAGAGTATGGCACGAAAGGTAAGCACGAGGCGATAAGTTGACATTATTAGAACGGGAAGGTCTAGCGGTAAAGTATGAGTACGTTATTAGTGCAAAGGCACGGTGACAGTCTAGAGACACAAAATAGACCAAGGCGTTGGTCCTAAAATCGATCCTAAGGCAAGACTAGAAAGACAATCGTAAAAAGGGGCTTGTATTGCACGAAGTAAAATAAACGTGTTGGTTTTGTATGGGTGAGCGAGGAGCTCACTCCACCAGTATAGTTGAGTACTGACACCCATATAGTTTACATGTGCAGGTGCAGGTAGAAGCTCGTGGTGCGGGGCTCGCTTGGATGCGTCGAGACATGGAGTTCCTTGACGATTCGAAGTGTGTGACCGTGTGAAGCCAAAGACTTATACGGGACATAATGTATGGACATCGCCTTTCGAAGCTTCCGCATGCAAGATATTTATCGAGAGATGAGAAAGAGCTGATTGATTATAAAATGAGACAAGTGGATCTGAGTGATTGTAATCTTGGCCTTGTGCCCCCAATGTAACCGTTGTTTCAATATCAATAAAGTACTTCTTTGAATAACTTGCGTTTGTTTTAAATTTTGCTGCATATTTAATGTCTCTGCTTGGGACTTCTGTGCGACGACCCCGTCGCTGCCGCTGTAATCGGCCGTTATGGAACCCGCCTTACACGAGCGCAATCTAGGCTCGTGCGGCATCACGCCTTAGCGAGGACGATCGCTTCTATGGGAGCGGGGTTTGCCATGCTGCCATTTGAGTCCACGGAGTTCAACAAGTTCGTAAAAGGAGGTGACAACGAGCGTTCCTGAAGTTCTTTTGAACTTGCTATTTCCTAGGAGCAGATCGCAGTAGGACGAATCTTGCTTTGAGCAACGGTCATCTTCATCACCCCAACAAAGTTGTCTTGATCAACTTCAGATCTCATAAAGAGACCGATTCTTCTACTTTGGTTCTCACAAAGAGACCGAGTCATCAACCTTGTATCTACCAAAGAGAATGAGTATTCATCTCCGTGTCTCACTAAGAGATCGAGATTTCCATCTAAGATCTATTTCGAAAATAACAATCTTAAAGCAAGATTCATACCTGATGGAAAACAACCGTGCAAACCTTTTCGACACAAGTTTTAACAAACTTGAAAAGTCTGGCGAGGAGCATTACAACGTCTAGAAGAGAAAGGTCAGCATTAATCTTCAAATCGTGAGCGTCGACTACGTGTTGACAGATCCTGAGCCTTTGATACTAGAGGGTGAAAATGCTCGAAGGATTGTTGATCTTGAACTCTATGAAGGACTCTCCGACGGAGTCATACAACAAGACGGTCAATACAAAAGACGTCTGGGAATCTGTAGAGAATCTTTACAAGGCAGATGTAAACAGAAATAAGATCCAAGTGACCGAAACGGTCTGGAGGATGCGGTTTGAGGTTGACAAAATCATGTTTCCTCAAGTCAAGGAGTTTCTCAAGTTACGTCAGAAGCTGGCGGATTACAGCATGCCCTTGGTCGATGCTTTCATTGTCGGATGTATTGTCGCCAAGCTCCCATCTAGATAGAGCAGTTTCATCGCAAACATGCACCGCAAGAAGATGAAAGTTGATCTGGAACATCTCTTGCACTAGATACATGTTGAAGATGAGTTGAGGGCTCAACTCAAAGTGGACACCTTGTCCAAGTAGATGGCCAAGGCCAACATGGTGCAAAGAGGAAACTCTAAAGGGAAGCAGAAGTCTCCCTACCATAAGAAGAAAGACATTCACCATCTGAAGGTGAAGTCAGCTCAGTTAAAGCCCAAGTCCAAAGAACCTGAGACTTATTTCAATTGTGGCAAGAAATGCTACTGGAGGAGGGACTGTAAAGAAAAATCAAAATAAAAAGTGCAAGGTGAGGCTAACTTTGTTGATATAATTGTGCAGGTTGACTCAGCTGGTGTTGACACGGACTGGTAGAAAGATACTGGGGCATCGTGTCATCTTTGCTCAAAGAAGGAGTGGTTCACCACATACCAACCTATTTCTGAGAAGGTTATGGTGGCAAAGCAGACACAAGCTGAAGTTCTTGGGATCAGGATGGTGGTACTACAAATTACTTTGGGGAAGTTGTTGATGCTTCAGAAGGTGAAGCACGTACCTGCTATAGCTAAGAACCTGGTCTCAGTAAGTCTTCTCTGCAATGCAAGCTTAAGGATGGACATTAACAATGGTTAGGTCGTTATGTCATATAAAAGAACATACTTCGAAAAGGCCTTTTGTACCAAAGAGATGTTCAAACTTCAATTTGTAACTCTAATGGAGATAATTAATGCAGCCTCTTCTTTTGGTTATCCTCTTGAGTTATGGCATAATAAACTAGGACATGTTAATTGTAAAAGAATAAATAATGTCTAGTCTAGGGCTTATCTCCAAATATGGGGGTAAGGAGTTGGAGAAGTGAGAGGTTTGTGCACAGGCAAAGATCACTAGAAAACTGTTCGATCAGGTAAACCGAAGTACAGATCTTCTGGAGTTAGTGCACTCAGACAAGTGTGTGTACAAATAGTTCACTGACGAAAGAGGAGTTGTCGTTTGTCTGTACGTAGATGACATGCTGATCTTGGGTAAAGATCTAGTAAGTGTCACTGAGACAAAGAAGTTTCTCTTGTCTAAGTTCAGCATGAAGGACTTAGGGGAAGTTGATGTTATCCTGGGAATAAAGATCATCCGAACTAAAACTGGAGTAGCATTGTCACAGTCTCATTATATTGATAAGATGTCACGACCTGCACCCGCTTTTCGGGATACGAGTGCGTGTCCAAGCCAGCCTATGCCGCAGTGTCTGCGGTAAAACGTTGTCCAAGCCACAACGAAACAAAATGCTTATAAAATAATTATTGTTTCTCATTCACAAAATCTAATTTATTTTATAATATTTCAAAGTTTATATTTAATCCAAGTACAATGTCTCACAGAAGAAAATAAAACTACTAAATTATCTAACTAATCTTCTAGGTTAACCTCAGCATACCCATACCTTCCCAATGCTAAGAGTTGTCGCGACTAACCTGAAAAATAGTTAGTTTTCAGTCAGGAATGGAACGAGTACATTCTAACAACAGTTCCAATAATTGACAAAATCTATAAAACTGTAAATAATACTGAAATACTAAGATGAGTAGACAAGCATGGAATCATGAAACTGAGCATAGAATAAAAAGTAGATAAGCAAGGTAATAATGAAAAGGAAGTAACAATAATAAACGACTGAAACAGGAACAATAATATAGCAAGACCGCATCTAACTAGTGAGTTGAAATACACTTTCGACATGTAAACGACTAGGGATAAATCCGGCACCCCCGCACGTGAAGTGGGCGACTGCTATCAGACACGAATAGACAAATAGGATATTTTTGGGTATATTTACATGTCCACTAATGTATTTCCCCGTCCGATTAATACTCGTGGATTCAAGCAGTCACGAACACAGTAAAACATTGGTCATGAACAACATGTAAAAATCTATAACTACTACCTCGTGTATCCATTGTGTCGAGAATCAACAGAAAATCAATGTAAGACAATGCTAAATACATGAATCATAAAAGTTATCAAATATGAAAACTATCAGAAATGTACTCGCCTGAGATCTTTAGCTGGTGAAACCGATAATACCAACCACTTAATGAGCCACAAAAGTCAAACTCGTGCACAGTCTCCGAATGTTGAAACAGACATCACCAACGTATTTTTCATAAAAGAAATGTCTAAGAATGCCTACCAAAAAGTCCTAATTATGGACACAGGGGCAAAATCATAATTTTGGGTCAAAACGATGTCTGCAGTTGGACCCGTTTTGGATTCCGATGAGTCGTACACAAATTCGTCCGTTAGATCGGATCGCGGGCCCGCCAAAATAGCATTCCGGTCGAACTTCTTAGAATCGGATCAAACTTGGCATACAGGCCCAGAAAAATGGTATAGTCCTATTAGCACAAGTTTTATCTCAAGATGATGAACGTGCACGAAGTTATGGGCTTGTTTGCAAAGGAGCCGATATGGGGTATCTCGACAGATACACTTCGATTTCGTCGCGCACACACAACAAAATTGAGTTCCGTCGAATCCCACATGTCGACAACACCTATATGCGTATTTCGATGCTCATGGGTTGCGACCACGTCGTCCGATTTGTCGAAGCGCACATATTATCGATGATTTGTCTAAAATTCCTACTGTTTGAAAATGGGTTTTTATAGGTTTTGGGAATCCGATTCCTCAACATACAGTCAGCAAAATTAAATTCTACGAAAAGGGTTTTGAAGGCCTATATGTTGGCTACAGGATTGTTAAATCAAAATTTTAATATTTGTGACACGTTGACCGCAAAGTAGCGCCAAACATGGGTACTTGGACGGTTTTCTAAACTGTTTATCGAAACAATTTTGTCGATTTCAAGTCAGTTTAACTCAAAATTTTATTGGATTTCAATCAAACTAATTTATGGGATTTATAGATGGTTATATTGGATTCATATCTGAGCGATCGAATCTGGATTCGATCAAACCAATAGAGAGAAAAGGGTCTGGCAAAACTGGTTCCTAACACCAAGTTCTGGAGCAAACAGAGTTCCTCTCTGTTTTTGAGGTCGGCCTGTGGCCGCGGCGGTGCTCCAACCGTGGTGCGGCATTTGGTGGTGCGCCTGGGATAGGGGAGATCGACGGCCGTGGTGCCAGAGTTTTCGTAGTTAACTCTCAAAACAGTTTCTCGTGTACGTGGATATAACTCAATTTTTTGATGAAATGTTTATAGGATTTGAATTGGGATTTGGTGTAATCTTTTAAAGAATAGGAGTAGGTTTTCATAGAAAAATTATGGTGAAGATTCACCAAGATTTGAATTTGATTCAAATCGAACCCACATCTTTCATATGGCTCGGGTTCGTTCTCTGTTGGGAGATGAACAGTACATTGTATATCCCTTTTTTATCCTCTTTCCTTATATATATATATATATATATCATTATATATATATATCCATATCATTATCTAAATATATATATATATATATATATTATATATATATATATATATATATATATATTATATAATATATATATATTATATATATATATATCTACACACCACATTATATATATATTATATATATATATATATATATATATATATATAATATATATATATATATTTATATATATATATATATATATATATATATATATTTATATATATATATATATATATAATATATATATATATATATATAAAATAAAAAAAATATAAATATAAATAATAATGTGTGTGTGTATATATATATATATATATATATATATATATATATATATATAATATATATTATATATATATATATATATATATTATATAATATATATATATATAAATATAATATATATATTATATTATATATAATAATATATATATATATATATATATTATATATATATATATATATATATATATATATATATATAATATAAATATATATATATATCTATATATAATATACAATATATATATATATATATATTTTATATATTATATTATATATTCTATATATTAATATATATATATATAATTCTAATTTAATGACCTAATCAAATATTTAATAGGGATTTTTAAATAATTTATACATAATATTTGTTAACTCAAGATAAAACCCTTACTAAAATTTTATGGTTTAAAATAGCAGTAATTCCAAGAATTATTATTCAATTTAAAATAGAAAATAGCCCAATAAAATTTAGGGAAAGTTTTCCATAAAAGAATATTCTTTTAATATCAGTAAAATTTATATAACAATTATTTGAAAATAATTAGTAGATTTTTCAAATAAATTACTAGTACATATATACAATACCTCTAGGGGACGTCTTTAGATGTACTATCCGACTACATGGGCTTCGGCTTGGTTTGGGTCCAGTACAGACTAGTTTGGTACAATCGAATTTCCTAAAATTCATAATATTAATTAATAACTAATTTAATTCTTTATAGGGGTCAAGTCGTAACTTTGACTGGTTTTCTAGTTAGGACACATATATTGCTCGACCTTCCCTACCATGGCTGAAACACTAGTCAAAGCATTCGATCGTACCCTCTATGCCAACATTTCTAGTCATCTTGTACTCCAAATCTTAACCATGACTAAGGCATTCTATAATAATAACTATTTAATTACAATATTTATAAATTCCAAAATCACTATTTAAGTCAAATAAATAATATAAATTTTTTTCTAAATTTTTGGAAGAGGGGTTACAGAAGATGCTTACACGCTATGGGTATCAGGATCTTCTAGGGATCGATACCCATATAGGTGTGACAAGAAGCTGAAGCCAAATTCAAGGAAAAGCGTCAGACAGTTAGAGTATTCAAGCGTCATCGGGAGTTTGATGTATGCGACTACTGCCATAAGGCCTGACATAGCTTTTTCCATAGAGATGCTGAGTCGGTTCACGAGCAATCCAGGTGTAGAGCACTGAAAGCTGTAAAGAGGGTTATGAGATACCTCAAGAGGACTCAGAAGTATGTACTGTACTACTGCGGAGATCCAAAAGTAGTGGAAGGCTTCAGTGATGCAAGATGGTGCTCAGAAGTAGAGGCTGAAAAGTCTACAGGAGGATATGTCTTCTCCCTGGGTGAAGTTGCTATATCGTGGAAGTCAAAGAAGCAGACTATGTTGGCACACTCTTATATGAAATCTGAGTTCTATGCACTGGCAACTGCAGCTTGTGATATTCCTATTTTAAAATACGTATTTTGCTGTAATTGGAGGATTTTTAATTTTGGGGAATTTTTGAAATTTTTATTATTTTATTTAAGGTAAAATTTACCCTATTATTATTATGCTACTATTATATTTTGTTATTCTAATAATATCCCCCTCCCAAAATATCTAGTCTCCTCTCTCCCTCTCTCTCGCTCACTGCCTCTCTCTCCTCTCCCACAGGAGACCAGCCCTCCCCCCTCCTCACTCTCGATCTGCCTCTCTCTCCTCTCCCATCCCTCGCCCCCTCGTCCTCCTCTCCTCGACCTCTTTCTCGCCTGCGCGCCCCGCCTGGCCGGCTCCGCCGCGACCACCACTGCCACCCCCCCCATCATCATCGTCGTCTCCACCACCTCCCTCCTCGTCGTTTCTCCGGCCTCCCTCTCCGCCGACAGCCGCCACCCCTGGCTCCTCTCCCTCTCCTCGAGCTCCGGCCCCTCCGCCGCGAGCCCCCTCGCCGTCATCTCCACTGGCCCCTCCTCCGTTGGCCTCCACTTCCGGTGCCACCGCCACACTTCGGCCATCCCCGACGCAGATCGCCCAAGCCCCTCTCCCCGGCTTCCTCCAGCTCCGGTCAGCTCCGTCGCGGGCTCCCCCTCGTCTCCGGCCTGCCCCTGGCCGAGCCCTTGGTAAGCTCCGCCTCCTCTCTCTCTGTCCTCTCCGCCGGTGGTCCGACCCGACCCTGGTCGGACTCCTCCGCCTCCTCTCTCCCTCCCCCTCTCGGGCTGTGAGCTCCTCGGGAAGCGAGCCCCTCGATCGGTGCGCCTCGGGCAGCGTGCTGCCTCGAGCAGTGCGCTGCCTTGTGCAGAATGTCACCTCGGGCAGCGCACCCTCGGTTGGTGCGCTTCTTCGTTCCTCGTATTTTTGGGTTATGTGCACCTCGGTGTACGTGTCGCCTCGTTTTGCGTGTACCTCGGTCTACGTGCTGCCTTGGGCAGCGGGACGCCTCGAGCCCGCGCTGCCTCGAGCACCGTGCCATCTCGATTTGTGCACCGCCTCGACTTTCGTGTCTCGGCCTTTGTGCCCTACCTCGTGACCCGTGCCACCTCGATTTACGTGCACGCACCGATTTGCGTGTCGTATCGATTTGCGTATCATATTGTATCTTGTGTTGCCTCGGTTTGTGTGATCGCTCCGACTTGCGTGCCACATCGGTCCTTGTACCGTCTCAGTTTGCATGTCGCATTGGACTCCGCACCGTATCGATTTGCGTGCGCACCTCGATTTGTGTACCGTAATCGATTTACGTGCTTCTTGGACCTTAGGTTGTCTCGATTTACGTGCTCGCCTCGATATACGTGCCATGTGATTCGTTGTACCATTTCGATATTCGTGATTTCTCGGTTTACGTGCACGTCTCGGTTTACGTACACGTTTCGGTTTCTTGTTCGCCTCGATATTCGTGCCATCTCGATTCTCGTGCGCATCTCGATATATGTGCACGTCTCGGTTTACGTGTCCGTATCGATCCACGTACCTCGGTTTCCGTGCCAGATCCCTGCACTGCTTGCGGGACCCACACGATATAGCCTCCTGCCGTCCCCTGTGATTTATTTTATTATTTTATTGTTTGGTGCTAATGATTGTTTATTGTGTGTTCTGAGGATCTCGATTGGCGTGCCACCTTGGATCGCGACTGCCGAAGACTTGCTTACCTAGCCGAGCCCTCTAGGCAAGTATCCCTTGCTCATTGGCGGCTCTTGCCATCTCTCCTGTATTTTATTACATTTAATTTATTGTAAATGTATAATCATGTTTAGTGTAGCTTAGTAGTAGAACTGCCATGATAACTTAGGATAGTTTGGCCCGATACCGGGATAGACCGTATCGGACAACTCGGATGGGTCATCCACACCTCCGAGGACACGAGCACGACTCACATGTATGGATTGTCCCCATATGCCCCGTGTCCGACTCGCGGTCGGGTAGCGGCTTTGGCTGACCTTACTTGAGGCTGTGATTGATTGTGCGTGGGTTAGATTTATGGACATGTGTTGTAGTGCGCCCTGCGAGGCGGTTGTTTTATATTATGCATGTTGGCTTGGCGCCCAGTACGCATTGTAGCGCTGCTGGAAGCCGGGACTTAGTGGTCTCGGGTTCGATTGGTTTCCAGTACGCATCGTAGTGCTGCTGGAGGCCGAGACTTAGTGTTCTCGGCTATCGACTTGTTTCCAGTATGCATCGTAGTGCTACTGGTAGCTGAGACTTAGTGTTCTCAGCCTGCGAGCCTGCGACTGTGATTCTGCGGCGGGTTGCGCCGAGTGGTTTTAGCCCCAATTTGCTGGGAGCTCCCGTCCAAAATACAGAGGAGATTCTGCCGGATTTCTCCAGAATTCCCGATCGGGAATTTGGTTCGAAGGATTGGGCAGAACCCTTCCTTTGGTTTGCTGGACTGGGCTCGTACATGTCTTGGTATAGTATACCTGATCCCATTGCCTGCCAGGTAGACTCCCGACTAGATTCGTCGCCTAGCGTCTTGACATGTCTTGTCCGTCGGATAGCGTAAGGAGAGCGGTTCCACTCGGGAGACGGTCTGCAACCCTAGTCCTTGTTTGGTTTAAGGGTTGTGGATTTGCTCCAGAGCGGTCCATGTAATCCTTGCCACTTCCGGCGGCATTTATTATCGGACTCTTGTCCCCTGACCCTTCATCCTAGGGGTTGTCCTCGTCTGCCAGATAGAGCTGACAGTTGTCCTATGTATTGGGAGATGTGACTTGTGGATATGACTGAGGATTGAGTAATATGGAGAGTACGATCTTGGGATATTGACTTGGTGGATCTATGTGGATTCTTGGATTTTGGTGATTTCGAATATTTCGTGGAACGAGGAGAATATCGAGGGTATTATTATATGATTTTTACTCGACTTCCCAAACGCCCAAAACCTGGTATCTTTGTGTATTCCGGTAGTTGGGGAAACCTGGTTGATTGCTGTGTCTTGGTAGTTGAGGGGCTTGTTTTCTAGTGGCTTGTGATCATTGACTTGGAGGATTCTTGTGAGTCAGAGGGCCTAGCATTGTTAGGGGAATGAGCTTGGTACTTGGTGGTTGTTTTTATTGACGTGATATTCACTCCATCATGGATGGGAGACTCTTGCTAGATTAATCTGGTGGATGGACCGACTTGATGATTTGAGGTGTAGGTTCCCATGTGTACTTGACAGGCTATTATAGTAGAGATCGTGATCTTGTACCCGACTCGATATCCATGTCACGATTTGGGCATGTGACTTCTTGTGACTGATAGGTTTGACCTTGTTCCTGGTGTTACACGATGACCTGGACCTGTCTTGATTCTTGATAGTGGCCCGTAGAGGTGCACTCCTGACTAGCACTCTGGACTTGACAGTAAACCTGGCATGTATACTCTTGATTCTTGATAGTGGCCCGTGGTGGCGCACTCCTGACTAGTACTCTTGACATGACATGTTTACTCTTGACCGCTGTTGCGACAGCCAGTCCTGATTTGCTAGGTATGACCTTGTCTGGACACCGTGGTTGATTTTCCTGATTGTGCTTGTACAAACTACCTGTCTCGTCTTGCATCATGTCTAGGACATGGATTCCTGGTTACCACGGTCAGGGATCCATAATGAAACTGACTAGGCTAATAACTAGATTAATCATGTAGTTCATGGGGACTTCCCAGTGACCTATTGCTTGTCTGGCCCCGGCCCTATGTATCTATATATATACTAGGGATTTGTTGCTATCCGTCGAGATGAGCGCATTCCCAGCCCTCCGTCGAGTGTGTTACTACTTCTTTAGGGCACATGTATCTTACTGCAGTGTGCCTGCTATATCTATCTTTTTCTTTTGCTGGGGCCATTCGGGTAGTAGCAAGCAGGAGCTGGACTTTGAAGTCTCATTGCATCTTGTTAGTACTTAGGCCTGTGATAACCCTAGTTAGTTAATAATAGCAAGCCGTAGGCATTGTGTGGCCGCTTGTCCTTCTGTGTTGTTTGGCTTGTTGCCTGCTAGCCGGCTGTTATTGATTCCAGTTGGCAATGCAGGGATTAGTGGATGCTAGGGAGGTTGTGATTGTGTTAGCAGTACTATACTTGTGGATTGTTATCGTGCGTTGGTACCGCACGATCCCTTACTTTATTTACTACTTTTAGATGCTATTTCCTGTCATATTTTATCCTGCTGGTTTTCTTCGCCCGTCCTTGAGCCTTCCTTTCTGGTACTTGCTACGGTTGGCCTGACCAACCCTGGATTGTTCCCAGATTTTCTGCTACCGACCCGGTGGATCTTCCAGACTTGACTTGGAGGGTGTGCTTCAGTTCCAGACCATGCTAGGAACTGTGGAAAGGTATACTTGTCTACATTAGTATTCTGTATTGTAGATTCCTGATTTTCTTATGAGTATTCCCTGCTTTCCATATGATTCTCTCTCTTGATATTGTTTCATTGTGATTTACCTGTGGATATGAGATCGGATTTAGGCCATAGATTGATTGCATGCTAGGATACCCAACCAGACTGGACAGCCGTCATCACCGTATAGCGTATTCGTACCTTATACGGTGTAGCTGGCCGTGTACGTCCCTGTATTCCAGAACTGGGGTGTTACATGGTTTTAGTGGTGGCCCATGCAGGTCTCGTTTTGAGATTTTGTTGGGTATCACATGATTACTGATCTCATTCCACTATTTCTTGGTATTCCCACTTGTTACACTTGTCCTTCGCTCCCTTAAACTTGTGAACTGGTCCCCATCTCTACCTGGACCTATCTTGCATTGTCCTGTCTTATTCGTTGTCATCTACCATTATTCCTTGTTTTGAGAGGCATGGTCCTGTAGTTGGTCATGTCGATCACTTTATCAGGTAAGACGATGTCTGGTCTTATCTTTGGGTTACTATATTATTTATCTTGGGTTCTGGACTCTCTACCGGTGTTTCGCCTTGTTTGATTTCCTGTTATTCCTTTCGTGCGTTGACTTTGTGTTGACTTAGTCTTATTATCGCCCTCTTCGAGCGTTGGCTTGATCGCTGCAGAATGAAGATTTCACCAGGACTCTGAGATGGGATGTTTCAGCATTTGTGGAGTATCCAGTGGATTTTCTTGTATCATTTCAGCTCCCTTGATTCCGGACAATTCCACAATCATGATTGTTTCCTTCAGATATTATTTTGGATTATATACATATATTCTCTATAGAATATGTTTTGGCATAGATTTCTGGATTTGGAGTTTCCTAGAGAACTATCTTGTGATTATTAGTGAAGCTGTTTTTGGATGCATATTACGATTTGACATGGATTATGAGTTATTATTTTGTAGAATTATTATGTTATATTGGTTAGATATTTTCTGATTTTAGTGACTTGGACATTTGAGTTGTAGATTTGATTTATTTTGGATATTTGTCAAGAGTGACTGGATGACCCTAGTATACATTGACGGCGAGGTAACGAAAGTTGCAGCCGCTCGATTATAGTGCCCTGGTGCATCTTTTGCAGCCATTCCGGATGGCGTGGCAGGGATGATCATGACACACTTTTTCAGATATTCGGAAACTACGGTCGTCGGTTGAGACAAGTATCCTTTATTTTATGATTTTGTTGATTTCCGTGTAGTGGGGATTTTAGGTTTTGGTATTGTTTTCGGTGCTTGTACTTGTTTTGATTTATGGAGTTATTTCATGCATGCGAGATTTTTGATTAAAGAAATTCCATGTGTTTTGGATTTACTTTCCGAGTTGATTTGTGTAGCTAGAAGTTATGCTTTTGAGGTTTTCATATTGAGGATTTGTTCATTTCTTGATTGTATTACTTGATTTCTGTAAGGTGGGTAGAGTTTTCATGATATGTATATGTACTAGTTTTAAAAACCCTACTTTTATAATTTTGAAATTTCGAGGACAAAATTTTTGTAAGGTGGGTAGGATGTGATATTCCTATTTTAAAATACGTATTTTGCTGTAATTGGAGGATTTTTAATTTTGGGGAATTTTTGAAATTTTTATTATTTTATTTGAGGTAAAATTTACCCTATTATTATTATTGCTACTATTATTATTTTGTTATTCTAATAATATTCCCCTCCCAAAATATCTAGTCTCCTCTCTCCCTCTCTCTCGCTCACTGCCTCTCTCTCCTCTCCCACAGGAGACCAGCCCTCCCCCTCACTCTCGATCTGCCTCTCTCTCCTCTCCCAGATCCCTCGCCCCCTCGTCCTCCTCTCCTCGACCTCTTTCTCGCCTGCGCGGCCCGCCTGGCCGGCTCCGCCGCGACCACCACTGCCACCCCCCCCATCATCATCGTCGTCTCCACCACCCTCCTCGTCGTCTTCTCCGGCCTCCCTCTCCGCCGACAGCCGCCACCCCTGGCTCCTCTCCCTCTCCTCGAGCTCCGGCCCCTCCGCCGCGAGCCCCCTCGCCGTCATCTCCACTGGCCCCTCCTCCGTTGGCCTCCACTTCCGGCGCCACCGCCACTCCGGCCATCCCCGACGCAGAATCGCCCCGAGCCCCTCTCCCCGGCTTCCTCCAACTCCGGTCAGCTCCGTCGCGGGCTCCCCCTCGTCTCCGGCCTGCCCCTGGCCGAGCCCCTTGGTAAGCTCCGCCTCCTCTCTCTCTGTCCTCTCCGCCGGTGGTCCGACCCGACCCTGGTCGGACTCCTCCGCCTCCTCTCTTCCTCCCCCTCTCGGGCTGTGAGCTCCTCGGGGAGCGAGCCCCTCGATCGGCGCGCCTCGGGCAGCGTGCTGCCTCGAGCAGTACGCTGCCTTGTGCAGCGTGTCACCTCGGGCAGCGCACCCTCGGTTGGTGCGCTTCCTCGTTCCTCGTATTTTCGGGTTGTGTGCACCTCGGTGTACGTGTCGCCTCATTTTGCGTGTACCTCGGTCTACGTGCTGCCTTGGGCAGCGGGACGCCTCGAGCCCACGCTGCCTCGAGCACCGTGCCATCTCGATTTGTGCACCGCCTCGACTTTCGTGTCTCGGCCTTTGTGCCTACCTCGTGACCCGTGCCACCTCGATTTACGTGCACGCACCAATTTGCGTGTCGTATCGATTTGCGTATCATATTGTATCTTGTGTTGCCTCGGTTTGTGTGCTCGCTCCGACTTGCGTGCCACATCGGTCCTTGTACCGTCTCAGTTTGCGTGTCGCATTGGACTCCGCACCGTATCGATTTGCGTGCGTACCTCGATTTGTGTACCGTAATCGATTTACGTGCTTCTTGGACCTTGGGTTGTCTCGATTTACGTGCTCGCCTCGATATGCGTGCCATGTGATTCGTGTACCATTTCGATATTCGTGATTTCTCGGTTTACGTGCACGTCTCGGTTTACGTGCACGTTTCGGTTTCTTGTTCGCCTCGATATTCGTGCCATCTCGATTCTCGTGCGGATCTCGATATACGTGTACGTCTCGGTTTACGTGTCCGTATCGATCCGCGTACCTCGGTTTCCGTGCCAGATCCCTGCACTGCTTGCGGGACCCACACGGTATAGCCTCCTGTCGTCCCTTGTGATTTATTCTATTATTTTATTGTTTGGTGCTAATGATTGTTTATTGTGTGTTCTGAGGATCTCGATTGGCGTGCCACCTTGGATCGCGACTGCCGAAGACTTGCTTACCTAGCCGAGCCCTCTAGGCAAGTATCCCTTGCTCATTGGCGGCTCTTGCCATCTCTCCTGTATTTTATTGCATTTAATTTATTGTAAATGTATAATCATGTTTAGTGTAGCTTAGCAGTAGAACTGCCATGATAACTTAGGATAGTTTGGCCCGATACCGGGATAGACCGTATCGGACAACTCGGATGGGTCATCCACACCTCCGAGGACACGAGCACGACTCACATGTATGGATTGTCCCCATATGCCCCGTGTCCGACTCGCGGTCGGGTAGCGGCTTTGGCTGACCTTACTTGAGGCTGTGATTGATTGTGCGTGGGTTAGATTTATGGACATGTGTTGTAGTGCGCCCTGTGAGGCGGTTGTTTTATATTATGCATGTTGGCTTGGCGCCCAGTACGCATTGTAGCGCTGCTGGAAGCCGGGACTTAGTGGTCTCGGGTTCGATTGGTTTCCAGTACGCATCGTAGTGCTGCTGGAGGCCGAGACTTAGTGTTCTCGGCTATCGACTTGTTTCCAGTACGCATCGTAGTGCTACTGGTAGCTGAGACTTAGTGTTCTCAGCCTGCGAGCCTGCGACTGTGATTCTGCGGCGGGTTGCGCCGAGTGGTTTTAGCCTCAATTTGCTGGGAGCTCCCGTCCAAAATACAGAGGAGATTCTGCCGGATTTCTCCAGAATTCCCGATCGGGAATTTGGTTCGAAGGATTGGGCAGAACCCTTCCTTTGGTTTGCTGGACTGGGCTCGTACATGTCTTGGTATAGTATACCTGATCCCATTGCCTGCCAGGTAGACTCCCGACTAGATTAGTCGCCTAGCGTCTTGACATGTCTTGTCCGTCGGATAGCGTAAGGAGAGCGGTTCCACTCGGGAGACGGTCTGCAACCCTGGTCCTTGTTTGGTTTAAGGGTTGTGGATTTGCTCCAGAGCGGTCCATGTAATCCTTGCCACTTCCGGCGGCATTTATTACCGGACTCTTGTCCCCTGACCCTTCATCCTAGGGGTTGTCCTCGTCTGCCAGATAGAGCTGACAGTTGTCCTATGTATTGGGAGATGTGACTTGTGGATATGACTGAGGATTGAGTAATATGGAGAGTACGATCTTGGGATATTGACTTGGTGGATCTATGTGGATTCTTGGATTTTGGTGATTTCGAATATTTCGTGGAACGAGGAGAATATCGAGGGTATTATTATATGATTTTTACTCGACTTCCTAAACGCCCAAAACCTGGTATCTTTGTGTATTCCGGTAGTTGGGGAAACCTGGTTGATTGCTGTGTCTTGGTAGTTGAGGGGCTTGTTTTCTAGTGGCTTGTGATCATTGACTTGGAGGATTCTTGTGAGTCAGAGGGCCTAGCATTGTTAGGAGAATGAGCTTGGTACTTGGTGGTTGTTTTTATTGACGTGATATTCACTCCATCATGGATGGGAGACTCTTGCTAGATTGATCTGGTGGATGGACCGACTTGATGATTTGAGGTGTAGGTTCCCATGTGTACATGACAGGCTATTATAGTAGAGATCGTGATCTTGTACCCGACTCGATATCCATGTCACGATTTGGGCATGTGACTTCTTGTGACTGATAGGTTTGACCTTGTTCCTGGTGTTACACGATGACCTGGACCTGTCTTGATTCTTGATAGTGGCCCGTAGAGGTGTACTCCTGACTAGCACTCTGGACTTGACAGTAAACCTGGCATGTATACTCTTGATTCTTGATAGTGGCCCGTGGTGGCGCACTCCTGACTAGTACTCTTGACATAACATGTTTACTCTTGACCGCTGTTGCGACAGCCAGTCCTGATTTGCTAGGTATGACCTTGTCTGGACACCGTGGTTGATTTTCCTGATTGTGCTTGTACAAACTACCTGTCTCGTCTTGCATCATGTCTAGGACATGGATTCCTGGTTACCACGGTCAGGGATCCATAATGAAACTGACTAGGCTAATAACTAGATTAATCATGTAGTTCATGGGGACTTCCCAGTGACCTGTTGCTTGTCTGGCCCCGGCCCTATGTATCTATATATATACTAGGGATTTGTTGCTATCCGTCGAGATGAGCGCATTCCCAGCCCTCCGTCGAGTGTGGCACTACTTCTTTAGGGCACATGTATCTTACTGCAGTGTGCCTGCTATATCTATCTTTTTCTTTTGCTGGGGCCATTCGGGTAGTAGCAAGCAGGAGCTGGACTTTGAAGTCTCATTGCATCTTGTTAGTACTTAGGCCTGTGATAACCCTAGTTAGTTAATAATAGCAAGCCGTAGGCATTGTGTGGCCGCTTGTCCTTCTGTGTTGTTTGGCTTGTTGCCTGCTAGCCGGCTGTTATTGATTCCAGTTGGCAATGCAGGGATTAGTGGATGCTAGGGAGGTTGTGATTGTGTTAGCAGTACTATACTTGTGGATTGTTATCGTGCGTTGGTACCGCACGATCCCTTACTTTATTTACTACTTTTAGATGCTATTTCCTGTCATATTTTATCCTGCTGGTTTTCTTCGCCCGTCCTTGAGCCTTCCTTTCTGGTACTTGCTACGGTTGGCCTGACCAACCCTGGATTGTTCCCAGATTTTCTGCTACCGACCCGGTGGATCTTCCAGACTTGACTTGGAGGGTGTGCTTCAGTTCCAGACCATGCTAGGAACTGTGGGAAGGTATACTTGTCTACATTAGTATTCTGTATTGTAGATTCCTGATTTTCTTATGAGTATTCCCTGCTTTCCATATGATTCTCTCTCTTGATATTGTTTTATTGTGATTTACCTGTGGATATGAGATCGGATTTAGGCCATAGATTGATTGCATGCTAGGATACCCAACCAGACTGGACAGCCGTCATCACCGTATAGCGTATTCGTACCTTATACGGTGTAGCTGGCCGTGTACGTCCTCGTATTCCGGAACTGGGGCGTTACACAGCTGATGAAGCAGAATGGCTTCAGGAGCTTATGTATTATCTTCCAATGATTGGTACGTAGATACCGGCAATACCGATATACTACGACAACCAGGCGACTACAGCGGTGGCATTGAATGACCTCTTCAATGGCAAGAAGAGGACTGTGCGCCTAAGGCATGGGGCAGTAAATAATCTTATTAAAAGATGATTCATTGCCATGGTTGATGTTCGGAGGCAGGAGAATCTGGCAGATCCATTCACCAAAGGTCTCAAGCGCCAGCTAGTCGAGGACACATCATGTAAAATGGGCTTGAAAACACTCTGATATTGTGTCTTTGTAATTCTACTATAAAGTTTTATGCTATTAGTTCAAAGAGAAATCTACTAGACATCCAACTTTTAGTTCAAAGGAGGACCATTGACTAGAAGAATATCAAGAGCAGTAGATAATCCTTTGGTATACTACGGGGTCACGGACCTAGAACCACTTTTAGTGGGCAGTCCTCTGGATATTGCGGGATCACATACCCAGAACCACTGTTAGTGGGCAATCCTTTTGGAATATTACGGGGTTTCAGACCCAGAACTACTGTAAGTAGGCAATCCGTTGGGAGGTTATAGGGTTATGAACCCAGAACCACTATTTGTCTACTATTTGTTCTTTGTATAGAACAAAGTCTCTGTGAGGATGGCTTGAAAGCCTTAATGAGTTCTCGGGCATTTGGGATGTCCGACGTGCTTTCGAGAAAGCACGGGTAGCACAGCACTACAAAGGAGTATAGTACTTTATGCTACAATAGGGTGACACCATATGAGGTACCTAGTGAGGGTAAAGCCTCGTCTTCGGGCCAAGTCACAGCGGCTTAGCATCGCACATAGGCAAGAGGGCTAAATGTTGTATAATAAAGAGTGGTAGGCAGCACTACAAAGAGGCTGGGCCTCATATTATAGTAGGTGACACCATATGAGGCAGTGCCTCGGCTCTGCAAGCCATGTCACAGTGCAGTAACACCGCAAGGAAGTGAAAGGCTTCATGCTGGATAGTTTGGCACTACAAAGAGGCTGGGCCTTATGCTACAGGTGGCATGACACCACATGAGGCAGTGCATCAGTTCGGGCCATGTCATAGTGGTGTAGTACCGCAAGGAAGCAAAAGGCTTCATTCCAAAGACTCTTTAAAAGAACTCACCTACAGTGTATGGATAGAGATACACATCGTCTCTTGAAGGAAATTTTGTAGACACCCAAGATATATACACTGAAACTAGGCTGGTACAAGGCATTTAATGTACAACAAGAAGTACTGTTCATGTCATGTGTGAGTGGAAAGAATTACAGTTATAGTGCAGAATTACTGTTTATTTTTGTATCATGCTGTTATTTAACCCATACGGGAAGATTCAAGTCGTAGCGGCATCCATCCTAATGCATGATGGACAATCACTGTAGGGAACGTTCAACCCATATATAGAGATATATGGGGGATTGTTGGTGTTTTGCCTTGAAGACTAGAAAGATAGTCCTATATTGCCTAGGCCAAATGGATTGTATCTCTATATAAAGCTTTGCTTGTGTTGAGAGTATCACATGAGGTGTGGAGAGGCATATGGGTGCCATGTGGGGGTGTTTTTCTAGTGGAAGGAAGGCTAAACTCTATAAAGAAGCATTCATAAATTTTATCATGCTCATGAGATTATTTCCCTAAGGAGCAAAGCCTCGAAGAGGCTTAGCAACTCGGAATCAGACTCAGGCACGGGCTCCGGCTCGGACTCCGGCACAAAGTGGCACTTTGTTGGCGGACTTTGCATTTAGCACGTCAGCATCGACGTATGGCGCATTGTGCGCTATTGGTGCACTCGTCCGCTCGTCTTATATGCGAGTCGTATGCGCAGGCACTGTAATGACCCGCTCTGCCCTAGTGAAATGCCGATTCAAACGACAAGTGCCACGACTCAAACGAGCCATCAATCCGAAGAGTTGGCATCGACCTGATGAATAATCGATACAAGGCTTACATTGGCCCGTCAAGATGAATCCAGACTTAGACTTTCAAAGGCGCACTCGGAGTATCGCTCGGCCGATGCGAACATCGCTAAGGTGGGTGGCTCCGATGAGCCCGTCTTTGCTTATCCCAGATACATAACAATACGGACACTATTGCTAGAATTGCTAGGCGATAACACCGCGTATGCTAATAAATGACTCAATGCACCTAGCCAAGGGAATAATCCCATCTTGTATGCTTGTATAGAATATGGAAAAGAATATGTAAAATGTGAGAACTCTCGTACCACGCTCTACGCTCATGCTAAGGCACAAGCTTACATTCAAGTTTTCTATGCGTTCAACAATGAAACAATAAACGGTTTACAACAAAGAAACGGAAGACTATCGACATAGTCGTTTCGAGTAGAGTATAGAAACATTAGAAGACTTCGGGATCGATGGGTCGCCAAGGCGACTCCCGCACGGGAAGTTGCATAATGAATGAATGAATAAACGAATAAGTGAATGAATGAATGAACGAATAAGTGAATTAAAGAATCAACGAATGAATGAATGAATACGGGAAGAATGAATGAATGTACAAACAAGTGAAAGAAATAAATAAAAAAGTGAATAAAAGATAAGAAAGGAAAGAATGGTTAGCGACAGGTATGACAGACACGTGCAACGGGGCTCGCTGCCCGCGCTGCACGGACACCAACCTGGTCGATAACGCATTATGGCTCAGAGACAGCCTATGGCTCAAAGACAGCCGTTAAGTTAAATGACAAGTCAATACAAAATGGTCGTGGACAACCGGCATGGGCGATGGGGGAGGGGAATACCGTGGCCGTGAATAAGAAGGATTCCGCGGCACGATCGAGGGGGAGGTATATCGTGGCCGGCCTAGGCAGAATCATACAGGAGACTTATGGGCTACTTTGAGTGGGGGCTTGGCCACTCAAGGAGACGTAAGGCCAGGCATTTCAAGAGACTATCAAGGTGTACCAACCATCACGCTTCGATAGGTGAGAATGCCAAAGAGAATATGTCCAAAATAGCTTATGATGCCAGCGACCCATGCATGTAGATTAAGTGGGCTATGCTGGTGGCAATCCACGTACAAGTCCTTGTATTGAAACAAGTAGTCTAAGTTAACTAAATGAAGTGCCTTCTGAACATGCTTGAAATGTAACACACCAAATGATAAAGAGTACTTCATGCAAATGAGTTAGAGAATGTGCCTACGACGTGTTAGAACCTGAGACAGGGACACGCACTTGACATTGAAAGTTTATATGAATTATTGACTAACTTGGTTTATTTTGGAAAGGGAAGGCCGAACGGTCAGTATGGGTAAGTCGTACATGCATTTCCCTGTACACACTTAAATTTGGCAACACGGGATAGGTTTTGAAATATGCCATGAAACTGATCCTAAGGAAAGATTAGAAAGACAATGAATGATAGACGGTGCACAAAAGTAAATAGAACGTATTTGGTAATGATAGCATTGTGGGTGAGCTAGCCTACCCACCAGTGCATAACAATATACTGATAACCCCACAGATTGCTTGCAGGAAGCATGAGACATCGTCGGGTGCGGAGCTTTCCTCAAACGTGCTAAGGCGCGGAGCTAACTCTGGAGCCTTGGAGAGTTGCAAGGAGCTGAAGCACCGTATACAGGACATAATGTATCGGAACATCGCCATGAATCATTCCATGTTGTAAGCCACTTGGCACGCCTTTTATGTTTCAGAGAGAGAGAGAGCTTGAGAGACTTGTAAACTCGGCCTAGCGCCGCTTACAAACTTCTTAAATATCAATAAAGAGTTTGAATTCGCTTTAATTTGTGTTCATTTACTTTTCGCTGCAAATGGGGACACTCTGTGCGACTCTGTGGCCTAGCTCAAATCGGTCGTTTCTGGACTTAGCCTTGCACGGGCGCAACCTAGGCCCGTGCGGCATCACGCCTTAGCGAGGACGATCGCTCCTACGGGAGCGGGGCATGACAGATTGGTATCAGAGCACGGCTTTACGTCCTTGGACTTCACGTCGATTTCTCAGTTTTGAAAGCTCGTCGTTAGAAAAAGAAGTGTACGCTCTCTCTCATTGTGCCTTGGTATGTTCCATACAATAAGTCTAATACTTTCAAAAGCTTGTACAAGTACTCTATTGAACGGGATCGATAGGCGAAGGCCTTTGTGCCAAACCATGACGGACTTAAGTCGAAAGAAAACTAAAATGCTAGAAGTTAGCAAACGCAAAGCATGCTTGAATAACCTTACGCTGACAATAGCGAATGAGTACACGAGACCAAAGTATAGTTTGAACGGGATGGTTATGCACGTAGCCTTTTGGCTAAGTTGTGCGGAGTATCGCGTACCTAGACCTTCTGGTGCAAACGAGTTGCGAGCGATCGATTATCGCTCGAACGAGAATAGGTGAGCGTGCAAACTCGAATATAGTCCGCACGGGATAGCTATGCACATGGCCTTTTGGCTAAGTTGTTCCGCGTGTCGCGTACCTCGACTTTTTGGTGCAATCGAGTTGCGAGCGATATCAAGTACCGCTCGGTCAGGAACGAAGCTACACTTAGATTGCATATTGATAGGAACGCTAACAAACTAATGCTTAGGCTTGCATGGAAGATTGATTTTGATTTTAAGGAATAGTACGAACGACTTAGTGCGTCGATACGACGTGAGCGATTACGCTGGAGATTCGTCGAACGAATCTGAAATATGTCTTAGCAAATGATGCAAATGTGATTGTGGATTAAATAGGCTGGCTCGAATCCGAGTGGTGTATGGATTTTCTAGGAAATCATTCGAGCAAGATTGAGGATTACGAGTAACGGCGAGTATGTCGGCGAGGCAATGCGATCGCGCAAAGCCTTAGAATGCATCACGCTTAGTTTGGTCGTGACTTCGAATGACCCGAACGAGATGTCGTTCGGACAACTTGTCAATGGGAACGCAAGTTAGAAAATGACTCAGAATAATGAATAAAGATGTATGTCTTGATCGAGCAAGCTAGAGAATAGCACTTGTGATTTCGGATTGGGTCAAATAAAATGTGATTTGAGTTTTGGAGAACGATATTGAAACTAGCTTGAGGAATAGCGATCGAACTTGATCTTGGAGTGAATCGAATGGAATTGTGGTATATCCAGTTCGGACAATAGCATCAGTCGCATGATTCGAAATTAGTTGCAAAGGAAGATCGTCAGGTTACGCATATCGTCGATGGTATTGAGACGTATCAAAGATCGATATGCGATAACTCGGGGATACTCTGACTCGGCGAATGACGATCGTGCAAATGTCATCGTTCTGACGGATGCTATACTCAGGATATTCAGATGTACCGAGGAAAATATAGACGTGGCTCGAGGATTTTCTAGTTGAACGAATGACGGTCAGACTATCGAACCGAGATCTTGGCTTAGATGAGAAAATAAAAATGTTTGGATATGCTTCGTTGAAAACCACAATGTTGACGTTCTTGTCTTATGTGAGCGCAACTCCAGCCTCGTACACGTGTCACGCCGATTAGGGCGGTCACTTCGTGTGAGCGCTGGTATGGTGATTCATACAACGGAGGTGATCGAACTTGCATGGCATGGCAAAATTGATACATCGACCTGTGGTTTGACGCAAATGTGGACTCAAGAATGACTTAGCGTACGTGATGGTTGAATTTAAGGATTGCGTAGGTCCAATCCGCGTATCGAGAATGAATTAGTCTAGACGCAAACATGAGTTACGCCCCGATGAGAATGATTATTCTGCGGGAGCATTACATGGTGATTCATGAACCATCGTAGATAATCGGACTCGCATGAGATTGGGGCACAATATATTGTCAAAGCTAGATGAACTCGTGATCGAATACATGAATTGGTTAGAATGGATATCTGAAGTAGGTCGATTTGGTGATTTGAACGGATTCGAATTCATTGCGCTGCGCGACGAATGCCTTAATTCGAATTAGGCGATCATGCTCGATGTTTAGAAATCTGAATGACGCAAGCTCGGGTAAAAAACCCCGTACTACCGACTTTGGTTGACCCTAGGATTGGGGTCAGTATTGGCACTATTGTTGGAGAACTATGATTCCAATCCTGACATTGACTTAGCCTTGAAAAATGGCCTAGCGGTTAGGCGAGACGCCCTATTTCAAGAGTTATCAATGGAAAGATTGACCTTGAGGATTGGTATGAATGGATAGTGTGAATCACGAATATAGGAATACCCCTCACGATATTCGGCTGACATGCATATATTTCAGGGATGCCGAAGTATGTGCACGATGCAACTCGAGTGAGAATGATGAATTCTCTATCATGCGGTTTGGTGAATGCATGTATTTTGGGGATGCCTAGAATGCGTGCACGATCCAACCAATTGACACGTTGAATTCCAAACGAGACTTGAGGAATGAAAAGTATCGGGGATTGAGTTCGTGTTAAAAGAAGGGAATAATACTAGTACGAGCGTGGCTCGGAATCAAAGAAACATGTGAGCGGAGTGTGCGTGAACGACAACGAGATTGGCCCTAAACAAGTGAATGATATGGAATCGATATCGTGTAAGTAAAAGTTGGTATAACAAATTGAACCATTGATAGGAAGATATACTCGATGATAGTGCAATACTTGGTCTTGAATCGGACGAAAATTACTTAGACTTGGTCGACCCCGCTAAGAAGAAACTATACTGATTTCGTGGACAAGAACGCTTGAGAAGAGAATTGGGTCATCTCGATGACCGAGATAAACGAAAGTGAGTTTGCCTCAGCCTACGACCCTCGTATTTGATGAATTACAACGTGCCCTGTACGACCATTTCAGTCCCATGACACGAAGAAATAGCAACCAAGACGAAGAAACACTTGAATTGAATAAGTACCATCAACTCTAAAATGAATGAAAAGTAATTTAATAAAATCGACCAAACGAATGCGACACGGAACTTAGAAAGGTATCGAGTATAGTTCGATGCCATCGAGCGGTAAAGCCATTCGATAGAAATTGTCTAAGATACGTACACGACATGGATTAAGAACGGTAGGATGACCTGCACTCAGGAAGTCTCGAGGACGAGACTTGTTTTGAGTGGTGTATTATGTAATGACCCGCTCCGCCCTAGCGGAACGCCGATTCAAACGTTAAGTGCCACGACTCAAACGGGCCATCGATCCGAAGAGTTGGCATCGACCTGATGAAGAATTGATGCAAGGCTTACATTGGTCCATTAAGATGAATCCAGACTTAGACTTTCAAAGGCGCGCTCGGAGTATCGCTCGGCCGATGCGAACATCGCTAAGGTAGGTGGCTCCGATGAACCCGTCTTTGCTTAGCCTAGACACATAACAATACAGACACTATTGCTAGAATCGCTAGGAGATAACACCGCACATGCTAATAAATGACTCAACGCACCGAGCTAAGGGAATAATCTCATCTTGTATGCTTGTATAGAATATGGAAAAGAATATAAAAATTATGAGAACTCTTGCACCACGCTCTACGCTCATGCTAAGGCACAAGCTTACATTCAAGTTTTCTATGCGTTCAACAATGAAACAATAAACAGTTTACAACAAAAAAAATAGAAGACTATCGACATAGTCGTTCCGAGTAGAGTATAACAACATTGGAAGACTTCAGGACTGATGGGTCGCCAAGGCGACTCCCGCACGGGGAGTTGCGTAATGAATGAATGAATGAACAAATAAGTGAATGAATGAATTAATGAATAAACGAATAAGTGAATGAAAGAATCAACGAATGAATCAATGAATACAGAAAGAATGAATGAATGTATGAACAAGTGAAAGAAAGAAATGAAAGAGTGAATAAAAGATAAGAAAGAAAGAATGGTTAGCGACAGGTATGACGGGCACGTGCAACGGGGCTCGCTACCCGCGCTGCACGGACGCCAACCTGGTTGATAACGCATTATGGCTCAGAGACAGCCTATGGCTTAAAGACAGCCGTTAAGTTAAATGACAAGTCAATACGAAATGGTCGTGGACAACCGGCACGGGCGATGTGGGGGAATACCGTGGCCGTGAAGAAGAATGATTTTGCGGTACGATCGAGGGGGAGGTATATCATGGTCGGCCTAGGCAGAATCATACAGGGGACTTACGGGCTGCTTTGAGTGGGGGCTTGGCCACTCAAGGAGACGTAAGGCCAGGCATTTCAAGCGACTATCAAGGTGTACCAGCCATCATGCTTCGATAGGTGAGAATGCCAAAGAGAATATGTCCAGAATGACTTGTGATGCCAGTGACCCGTGCATGTAGATTAAGTGGACTATGCTGGTGACAATCCACGTGCAAGTCCTTACATTGAAATAAGTAGTCTAAGTTAACTAAATGAAGTACCTTCTGAACATGCTTGGAATGTAACACACCAAATGATAAAGAGTACTTCATGCAAATGAGTTAGAGAACGTGCCTACGACGTGTTAAAACCTGAGGCAGGGACACACACTTGACATTGAAAGTTTATATGAATTGTTGACTAACTCGGTTTACTTTGGACAGGAAAGGCCGGACGGTAAGTATGGGTAAGTCGTGCATGCATTTTCCTGCACACACTTGAATTCGGCAACACGAGATAGGTTATAAAATATGCCATAAACTGATCCTGAGGCAAGATTAGAAAGACAATGAATGATAGACGGTGCACAAAAGTAAATAGAACGTATTTGTTAATGATAGCATTGTGGTCGAGCTAGCCTCTCCACCAGTGCATAACAATGTACTAATAACCCCATAGATTGCTTACAGGAAGCAGGAGACGTCGTCGGGTGCGGAGCTTTCCTCGAACGTGCTAAGGCGCGGAGCTAACTCTAGAGCCTTGGAGCGTTGCAAGGAGCCGAAGCACCGTATACAGGACATAATGTATCGAAACATCACCATAAATCATTCCATGTTGTAAGCCACTTGGCACGCCTTTTATGTTTCATAGAGAGAGAGAGAGCTTGAGAGACTTGTAAACTCGACCTAGCGCCACTTATAAACTTCTTGAATATCAATAAAGAGTTTGAATTCGCTTTAATTTGTGTTCATTTACTTTCTGCTGCAAATGGGGATACTCTGTGCGACTCTGTGGCCTAACTCAAATCGGTCGTTTCTGAACTTAGCCTTGCACGGGCGCAACCTAGGTCCGTGCGGTATTACGCCTTAGCGAGGACGATCGCTCCTATGGAAGCAGGGCGTGACAGGCGCATGGACAGTAGCATGTATAGGGGCATGCGCGGGTTAAGCACAGCTATGCACGTTTACGGGTATGTGCACATGCGCTGCTGCGGGGCTGCACTGTTGTACTACTGTGTTGTTACGCTACTATGCTACTGCACGCCTGCGGTGCGGTGCATCTATGATACTGTGCAGGTATGCACGGGCGCATGGGCTGACGGGATGAGTGGACAAAGGGGCTCAGATGGCGAATGATGTGGTTGTTCGAAAGATTTGAGCAATTGAGTCAATTATTCAGATCCATCTTTTGTGGGATTTGAATTTAATTCATTCAAATCTTTCTATTATTCGCTCCTATCTTTTCGCAATCATTTACAGCTAGTATTAGAGATTAGGATTTCGGCCCAACTCTATAAATACTCTCTTCGTGCCTTCATTGGAAACAACTCAGAAATTAAGGGGCGAAGAGAGTTGCGCAGCTGCTGCCATTGGTGTCCACGGAGTTCAGCGAGTTCGTGAAAGGTGGTGACAACGAGCGTTCCAGAAGTTCTTTCAAACTTGCTGGTTTCTGGAAGCAGATCACAATAGGGAAAATTTTGCTTTGAGCAACAAAGATCTTCATCACCCTAGCAAAGTTGTCTTCATCAACTTCGGATCTCACAAAGAGACCGATTCTTCAACTTTGGTTCTCACAAAGAGACCGAGTCATCAACCTCGTATCTCACAAAGAGAACGATTGTTCATTTTCGTGTCTCACTAAGATATCGAGATTTTCATCTAAGATCTGTTTCGGGAATAACAATATATACTCAAGATATATGAATAAATGAATGAAAGGGAGGAACTCGAGCATCGAAAGAAACTAACCAAGGTAGGTTGAGCTCTCGGCAAGGGAAGTCGTCGAGATCGAGCCCGTCGTGCCATGGAAGTGTTTTGAATGAAGGCAAAAAGAAGAAGATGCCCTCACCTGCATCTTGACCTGTTCGTGTGGACGAAGTTGACCCAAGCTATGACCCAATTGTAGCCTCGACTAGGGCTGTACGGCGAATGTAAAATCCTAAATTTTTACTATTTTTAAAAAAAATAAATTTGGTACCGATCTTTTTTGTACGTTGCGTAGTTGTATTGTACGTCACATGCAAAATTTTGTTTTTTTGCAATTGCTCGACGAGTGCGAATATGTGCGAGCGTACATATTTTTAGAAAAATATTTTTCTATTTTATAGT
>JANAVB010029215.1:14314337-14389337 GCA_029216955.1 Iris pallida | reverse complement strand
TCTGGTAAGGCCAATACCCGCCCACCCTAACACAAGTGTTGGTTCACATGCAATGGGGTTTGGGTTTCGGGTAGTAAACCCGGATCCGCTATCTTAGTTAAGTCCAATGGGCTGGATTCAAATAGGTTTTAGAGAAGGAAAAAAAGTCAATGAAAGAGTTTATATATATATATATATATTGTTGTCGTAGCCCGTTTGGAACGACAAGGCACCCCGACATGGAGGATGCGGGTCGAGCCTCCTTTCGGGTAGTAAACCCGGATCCGCTATCTTAGTTAAGTCCAATGGGCTGGATTCAAATAGGACCAGACGGGTTCTCGGGGATCTTTTTTCGCACATGCTGGGACATCATCAAGCTGGATATCCTCGAAGCGGTCTCTGCCTTCTTCCAGGGAGCCATGTACCCCAGAGCCATCTCGAGCACTAACCTAATCCTTATCCCGAAGAAGGAGAACCCGAAGACTTTCCGCAATTTCTGTCCCATCAGTCTTTACACCTTCACCAACAAGATCATATCCAAGATCGTAGCTTCCCGCATGTCTAGTCTCCTTCCCAAGACCATCTCTGAGGAGCAAAGTAGTTTTGTCTGCGGTAGAAATATCTAGGATAATATCATGCTGGCTCAAGAGTTAATCACCTGCATGAAGCTCCCTGCAAGGGGGGCAATATTGCTATCAAATTGGACATGGAGAAAGCGTACGACAGGCTGGAATGGCAATTCATGATCTGGGTTTTCAGAGCCTTCGAATTCTCAGAAACATGGACCAACATCGTGTGGAGATCGATCAGCAACTCCTGGTTTTCTACGGTCAGGCCGACGGTTTCTTCAAATCGAGTCGCGGGGTTAGGCAAGGAGATCCACTTTTCTCCACCATCTTTATCATTACGGCAGATGCCTTGAGCAGGAATCTTAACCAGACGGCTTGCTCCCCTAACTTCCATCACTATCATACGGTCAGCGGCTGGCCGATAATCACCCACCTAGCTTTCGCTGACGATATCCTCATATTCTCCGTCGTGGCCGTTGGGTCAGTAGATGTCATCCACAACACTCTCCAGAGATACGTCAGGTGCTCGGGCCAGAGGGTCAACCCAGATAAAAGTGTCATCTACGCCTACCACAATATTAAGAGAGAGCATGCGGCCGTTCTCTCCAACACCACCTCCTTCCCCATCAAGCATCCGCCGTTCCACTATCTTGGTTGTCCCCTCCTGTACAGGAAATCCAATGCTGGCATCTTTGAGGACCTTACCAACCGTATCAGGAAAAAACTTGAAGGATGGCACAACGCTACTCTGTCCCCAGGGGGAAAGATGATCCTAATCAAGCACGTCCTCACTTTCATACCCATCTACACCCTTACGTCTTGCTCCTCCCAAAGAAAGTGCTTTCTTCGATCGAGGGTATTTTTAGCAACTTCTTTTTGGGGCACAGTAACAGCCACGACAAGCACCATTGGGCTAGTTGGGATACCATGGCGCATCCTACCGAGGAGGGGGCCTGGGATTTACCAAACTCTCCCATATTGTTAAAGCTTTCTCAATGAAACTGTGGTGAAAACTATGCACGGCTCAGAACTTATGGACCAGGTTCATGAAGGCCAGATACTTCAAGCACATCCACCCATCGACGACCATCTCTAATAGCAGATCCTCTGCGACGTGGAGACGCATGCTCGTCGGGTGTTATCTAGACGGACCTGTGATGCATCTCCGGGTGGGAGATGGGGACTCATCAACATTTCATGAAATGTGGGTTGGATACACCTTGATTCACAACCACTCAGAAGCCCACAGGAACTGCAAGATCAATGACATGTGGGGCCCCATTAATAACACATGGAATTGGATCAAAGTCCAAGATTAGGTCGGGCCTGAGACTGTAGAGAGCATCCACCGTTGCCGATCGACGATCAAATCCGACAACAACGAGCTCCGATGGTCGGTCGAAGCCTCGAGCTCCTTCTCGATCAGATCGGCAAGAAGAGTGGTCCAAGGTACTATGGTGCCCTCTCCTAGCATTGCACCCTTCTGGCAGACATGCATCCCCAAGAAGTGGTCCTTCATCATTTGGAGAGCCCTTCGTAAGATCCTACCAACCGATGACACGCTCAACACTATTGGGTTCAGCCTTGCGTCCGCGTGCACATGCTGCACGGATCGTCAATCGGAAACTGGTAGACCACATCTTCTGCCAGGGAGACGTACCGGTCAAGGTCTGGAGTATTCTCTTCCAATGTTGCAGGATGGTCCCCAGAGGGCGGGTGCATGGGGCTCGGTGTCCCACGGCCCCCAGATCGTAGCAGCAGCTTCTACGTGGGTAATCTGGAAGAATCGCAATAAGGCGAGATATGAAGGACATCAGTACTCCGCTGACCAGCTTATTGGGGAGAACATTAGGTAATGCAGCAAGAGAAGATCCCGCTGTCTTCACGGCCAGGCGACCTTTTGGAACTCTCTCCTATCCCTGGGTTAGCCGTTTTGGGTTCCCTTCCTCTCCGGCTTTTGTTAGTATACGTGTATAGGCTGCAAGATTTTGCGCCTTCTGGTATACTTATACAGGTTTTGGCTTTTCAACTTGATGGAATATGGGGAGTGTTTTGGTTATATATATATATATATATATATATATATATATATATATATATATATATATATAGTCTCATTAATTTACAGTGGTCTGAACTTGATATCAACTCAAGGCTCTCGCATCTTAACGCCACTGAATCGGACCACTCCCCGCTCCTCATCGAGAACAGCATGAAGACTACCCAACCCAAGAGGAACTTCCATTTCCTGGATCTGCGGTGCCATCATCCACAGTTCAGGGAAACGGTGACGGCCGCATATGGAGGGGTCCCACTGTTCCTGATCCCCTATATCGGGTGGCTGCCAAAGTCAAAGCCACCAGAAAAGCCCTTTCCACCTGAAGTAAAGAAGCTTATGGTGACATTTTTCAGGCAGTTCGTACAGCTGAGGACGACGTAGCTCGTGCTGAGATTCTGTTCGCTCGAGAAGGCTTCCGTCGGCCCGTATATCTCTTAACCTCACCATAGCGCTCCTGAAGTTCCGTCTGAAAATCGAGGAGGAATTTTAGAAACAAAAGCTAGGCTGACTTGGGACATTGAGGGTGACAAGAACACGAGTTACTTCCACTCATGCTTCAAGGGCCGCAGACAACAACTCAATCTCCACCAAATAAAAGATGAGAGTGGTCGCATCCTCCATAATCATCGCGACATTGAGTCAGCTGCAGCGGATTTCTACACTAAGTTGTTCACTAAAGAGGTCATCTCCAAAGATGAGAATTTTCTTACGGTGATCCCACGATTAGTTGATGACAGAGATAACAACCAACTGCAGGTTCTACCCACAGAGAGGGAAGTCAAAGACGCGGTGTGGGCACTAAACAAGCACAGTGCCCCTGGCCCAGATGGTTTTACTGGCGCTATTTTCAGATTCCGCAGGGACATTATCAAGACAGACATCAGCGAGGCTGTTATCGCCTTCTTTCAAGGAGCCAAATACCCCAAATCGATATTCAGTACCAACCTGATTTTCATCCCCAAGAAGGACAATCCAGAGACTTTTAAAGATTTATGTCCCCTGAGTATGTGCACTTTCACCAACAAGATCATCTCCAAGATTATAGCTAATCACATGTCACGGCTTTTTCCCAAGATTATCTCTGAAGAGCAAAATAGTTTCGTCCGTGGACGCAACATCCTAGACAACATCCTTTTAGCTCAAGAAATGATCAGTTGCATGAAATTCCCGTCTAGGGGAGGGAACATTGCCATCAAGCTGACATGGAGAAGGCATACGATAGACTAGACTGGCAATTCATGATCTGGGTGCTCAGGGCTTTCGGCTTCTCGAAAATTTGGATTGAAATCGTCTGGAGATCGATCAGTAACGCGTGGTTCTCCACGGTCGTCAACGGCCAAGATGATGGATTCTTTAAAGCTATTCACGATGTCAGACAAGCAGACCCACTTTTTTCTACCATTTTCATCATCACCGCTGAAGCGCTGAGCAGAAATTTGAACAACATGGTGGGCTCCCCTCGCTTCCAGCACTTCCACACTGCCAGCGGTTGCCCGATCATCACCCACCCATCTTACGCTGACGACATCCTCATCGTCTCGTCTGGAGATGTATAGTCCATGGAGGTGGTCAACAGCACGCTGCAAAGATACTCCAGATGCTCCGGACAGCGCGTCAACCCTACCAAGAGTGTCATATATGCCCACCACACAGCCGACAGAGATCATCATACTAGGCTCACTAATATCACTTCCTTCTCTGTTGAGTACCCCCCATTCACTTACCTTGGGTGTCCGCTGGTGTACGGTAGAACTAACTCGGGCCTCTTCGACGGACTAGTGGGGAAAATTAGGAAAAAAATCAAGGGATGGCATGACGCAATTCTTTCACCGGGAGGGAAGATTATTCTGATGCAACATGTGCTCTCTTCTATCCTAGTCTACACCCTGGCCGCTTGCTCTCCCACGAAGAAGGTCATCACCAACATCGAAAACCTTTTCTCCAACTTCCACTCGGGCCATTACGACGGCAAGGATAAGTATCATTGGGCAAGTTCGGATACAATAGCTAGACCTACAGCTGAGGGTGGCCTTGGCTTCAGCAGGTTGGTCGACGCTTGCTCTATGAAAATGAGGTGGAAGATTCGTGAGAATCGCTCATTATGGGCTCGCTTCATGAAGGCCAGATACTTCAAGCACTCTCATATGTCCACTGCCTCCGCCAACAATAGATCCTCCGCTTTTTGGCGACACATACTAATCGGCCGCCAGCTGGGATCGGACAAGTCATCTATATATTTTGAAAGGTGGGCCAGGGACGACCTTCTGCCCGTAAAGCTGGGTATCCCTACCTTTTCTGTAATTAGAGATTTGTGGACCAGCTAGGGGGAGTGGGATCGGGAGCGGATCATGGACTGGATCAAAAAGGAGTCTGCTGATGCCATTGCCACCTCCGGATTGGTGATCGACAGGGCACGAGACACTTTGCGGTGGTTCCTGACGACTAATGGCACATTTACTCTGGCTATCGCGCGTCGTGCCATTCGCGGTGTCAGAGCTTCTACCCCCACCAATGGGGCGTTCTGGCAGTCCTGCATCCCCAAGAAGTGGTCTTTCTTGTTGTGGAGAGCGATCATCAGGAAACTCCCCACCGACGATGCCCTAGCCACCATTGGATTCAGTCGAGCATCTGTGTGTCATTGCTGCTCGGATAGACAGGCTAAAACTGTAGAGCCATCCTTTACCGTGGTGACCTCTCTATGGAAGTATGGATCAGGTTCACTAACATTTGTCTCCCGGATCAGGTCGTTGGGGGCTTCAACGATCTCCTTGCTGCTTAGGGTAAGTATTGCACGACCACCAGATCGTTGCGGCTACCATTAATGGATCATTTGGAAGAACAGGAACAAATTTAGATATGAGGGGCGCCAGTTCACCAACAACCAACTAATCCTCGAGATTAACAGACAGATCTACAAGGTTAGCAGACACTGCAAGCATGCCCGAAAGGGATTCTAGCTACCCATGCACATCTGATCTTTTTGTTTTATTCGAGGCTATTGGCCTCCGAGCGGGGGATAACTACCCCGCTCCTCTCCTTTTTACTTCTTTTGCTTTTCGGGCATACTTGTAAAGGCTTCAGCATTTTGCGCCTCTGATTTATAAAAGTCTCTGCAGTTGTTCTATATATATATATATATATATATATATATATATATATATAATATATATATATATATATGAGGTTTTAATCGAGTAGCATCAATTGCTGGTTGAAAACTATTTCTAAACCCCTTCACTGGTCTTTGGCTTGACCTTGGACCTTTGAGAATTTCTGGAAGGAACCCTGAAAAGGGCAAACCCTATAATATATATATATATATATATATATATATATATATTTTTTTTTTTTTTTTTGCAAACCCTATATATATATATATATATATATATATATATATATATATATATATATATATATATATATATATATATATATATATATAATGGGTATGGTTCCCAACCTATGTGGAAAATACCTCGGAGTCGGATTGGTTATGCCTATATATAACAGAAAAATTCCAATGGAGTTGGATTGGGTATTCCTATATATAATAGGAATAGATCAATGGTTTAGATTTAGTATTCCTATATATAGTAGAATACCTCAATTTGTTATGGGTTTGAGGCTATATATACTAGGGTTTTCCACACCATAAACATATCTCAAAAAAGAGAGGAGCAATAATGCTTTATAACTTTTGAGACAGAGAAAGGATTAAAGACGATTTGTGAAGAAGAGATTGTTACGAATAATTTTTCGACATCTCTTGTTCTTCGGAGTCTACAATTAAGTTTTTTTCTTTCAAGTGAGTTATGGGAATCCGTTTGGATCGGAAGGAGTTTGTAGATGGTATATTCTCTTTATTCTATTAGTGAAGTTTCTTCAGGGTTGGAATTCGATCGTCCTATAGTTTTTTCCATTTAGGTTTTCCACATCAAAAATATCTATGTTTGCGATTTGTGTTTGGCATTTTTGGTTTGTGCGCTTTTGCTCTGTTCTCTCGTAGGACTCTCTCCTTTTGGGGAACGGTCTCACACGTCGTTCCCAACAGAGTGGTATCAGACCTTTGGGTTCATAGAAGTGTCAGGAGTTGACAGTCAAACCAGAAAACAGAGATGGACGCGAAGTCGATACATATGGTAAACCTAAACGGTGCCAACTATCACTACTGGAGGAGCAAGATGAAGGATTTTCTATTTGTCAAGAAGTTACATATGTTGTTATGCCCCGATCCCACTAGGGTCGTTCCTCCTCGCTTTGATCCCGGTGGAATCGTTCGTCCTTGCTAATGCGTGATGTCGTGCAAGCCTAAGTTACGCTTGCACAAGGCCAGTACCTGCACAAAGTAACTAGACAAAGCAAAACACACACACACACACAACATATATAAACCCACATTTGGACATGGAAGCTTTGAAATAAAAATACTTCTTTTATTGATAAACTTGATAGGAATACAAGTACAAAGCTTTTGCAAACTCAGATTGCCTTATCTTAGCTACATGATTTCTTTAAAACTCTCTTTTGAAAATAGTCGTAATGTCCATACATTATGTCCCTTTATTACATGCTGGAAATGTAAAGACACATTCAAAGGAAAAGAAACTTGCAACTTGACTGGAAATGAAAAGAAGCTTGAGGCAATCTACGAGCTCTACTGGGCTAGACAAGCTTCAGTGCCTCACTTGAAATCCCTCTGTCTCCTTATTTTCTGAAAAGGATGCCCACAACTTGGGTCCGCACATATCATGTACTAGTGAGCGACTTTTGGCCGAATTTGCAAATATCTGCACTAAATCAACATGTGGAGCTAAAATTTTACTAGTGATCTTTCTACTTGTCTCGGTTCTTTTTAACAATTCATAAGAAGCAAAAACAGTAGAATCATTTACATAATCTTACCCATCGTCGACAGCCATCCCTGTACAAGACATGTTAGCACAATTTGCATAATAAATAACTTATGTTTCATTCTTACAGATATTGAAGTTCATCATTTGGATCATACATGTGGCCTATCTACATGATGGTCCACGGGATCATTTCCCGTGATTAGCCGTTGTGACTCTTGGCTTCAGCTCGTTGCTAAGGACTCAACACCCCCTGATCGCGAGGTCTCTTTTACCTTAGGGTGCCCTAATCTCTCCTAGGCCGGGTGGTTCGAGGCGCCCCAAGAATCCATCCGAGAGACGATACCTTGTATACAAGTTGTCCGAGACCAATGCATTCTCTATCCTTTCTATCAGATGTATCAGATTTGTATATGGGTCATAACGCATTCATTTTACGTCTTAGCAGATATATGACACGTTCATTTCGTGCCTTCTTATTCATCTCAACATGTACAAGTTGTCTATCCATGCCTACATTTTTATAGCATACTAGCAACATAGCAGATGATCATTTATATAAAATAGATGTTTAGCCGCACATGATCAAGCATTTGATTTAATTCATTTATCTTCTTTTATCTTTTGTTATTGTGGTATCGTTGATCAGAGGGACGAGGCAACAGAGTGGACTAGAGATCATTTTTATTAGGGCGTACAGATAAATGTTTGCTCGGTTGAAGCAACTCACCAAGATGAATCTTAGTTGAGAGAAGGAGGGACTTCACGTGCCGTTTACGTTCTGTGTATGTCTATGCGTCCTCCTACATTGGAACCAACATTCGATTAGCATACTGTGGTCTCTTTCTCTCAAGATTCGGAATGAATGCGATGAAAGCGAACAATGTAAACCAATCATCGAAAACCAATACGAAAACATATTCATCAAAAGCAAGTAACGAAGAGAACATCCAACAAAAACTATTGGAATCATTTCAATAGAAGTCGATCCATCAGTTGGAAAGGTTCATTGTATTTCATTCGTGATCAATCGTACCGTCAATGTTTTCCCTAAATACTACATAATAACCCACTGAGAAAAAATTGTCCTCAAAACTTAAGATATAAACTCACCTCTACTAGAATTGCCATCTATATCAAGTAAGGTGGAGAGATTGAAGATACGAGCATTAGCAGCAGCATTCCGGAACTGCTGATTATGTGAATTATCCCGAATCGACGGTGGGTCTCTCAGTGGCCCACGCTCTTTAGTATTATTTTGGTTTTTTTTCAGACAGTTCCTGAGAACGTGGCCTTATTGACCACAACTGAAACAAGCCTTGTTAGCCGAACGACACTCTACTTAGTGTGTCCCCAAATGCCGCAGTGCCCGTATTGCACTCCCTTTGCATAGCGACAATCATCTTTCATATGCCCTCTACGACACAGTAGGTACACACTGTTTTATTTTAGATTTCCCCATCAGCCTTTCTTTCACCAACGAAGTACCTCTTTTCGGAGTTATTGCACCCAGTTTGAGCTTTTACTGGTGCACTCTTCAGCTTAAATTGCTCTACCTGAACTGCCACCTCGAAGGCCCTGCTATATGAATCACAATCCCAGTTTAGAACACTCTCCTAAATGTTATCGTTCAGGCTTTGAATGAACCGATTCATGCGAACATCCTCATTTGGAATAATTATACTAGCAAATATTGCCAGCTTAGAAAATTCAGATTCATTGTCCTCTACGGACATGCTCTCCTGCTTTAGTGCTATGAATTCATTCTCTATCTTTTGATGGATGGCAGGTGGCAGATATTGTTCCAGGAACGCCTTCTTGAACGAGGCCTAAGAAATCTTTCTACCCCTAGCGGTCGCAAGCAGTGCCGGCCTTTTTGCTTTCCACCAATCTTTAGCCCGCAGTCGTAGTAGCAAAGCGGCACAAACTACCTTCTTGCTATTCGAAACTCCTACGAATGTGAACAGACTCTCTATTTTATCGATTTAGTCCACCACCTTATCTGGTGATGTTCTGTCCTCAAATTCTGGAGGTTTCACATCCAAGAAGTCCTTTGGCTTAAAGGAAGAGTGCTTGTGCACCGGCTGGGGTTCGTCACCATCCACGGGCTCAATCTCAGGTGTTCCCGTTGGTTTGGTCACTGCGGTGGTATTTCGATTTCCCGCTAGCAAAGTTACGAGTTGGGTCAAGGCATCCAGCTGTTTTTGCTGGGCCTCTAGTCGGGTCTGTTGCATCTGGCCACACTGCTCATTATCCTGCCTCTGTAGTTCCATCATGGTCATGATCCTCTCTATCGGATCGGTCGAGCCAGATGGTCGAGGAGGAGCCATTTCTCTACAAAAAAAGTATAACCTCTTTCCGTCTCATAAAATATTATGGACTTATTGTATGGTGTATTGATTTTTCATAACTCAAAATCGGGACCTTTTGAAAGCCATCAAAATACTTTATATACTTTTTTGAAAATGATATTTGCAAGAGGCCAAGGACGTAAAGCCGTGCTCTGATACCACTTTGTCATGCCCCGATCCCTCTAGGATTGTTCGTCCTCGCTTTGATCCCTGCGGAATCGTTCTTTCTCGCTAAGGCGTGATGCCATGCAAGCCTAAGTTGCACTTGCACAGGGCCAGTACCTGCACGAAACAACTAGACAAAGCAAAACACATGTACATAACATATATAAACCCATATTTGGACACAAAAGCTTTAAAATAAAAATACTTCTTTTATTGATAAACTTTATAGGAATACAAGTACAAAGCTTTTGTAAACTCAGATTGCCTTATCTTGGCTACATGATTATCTTTAAAACTCTCTTTTGAAAATAGGCGCAATGCCCATACATCATATCCCTTTACTACATGCTGAAAATGTAAAGACACCTTCAAAGGAAAAGAAGCTTGCAACTTGACTGGAAATGAAAAAAAGCTTGAGGCAATCCACGAGCTCTACTTGGCTAGACGGGCTTCAGTGCCTCACTTGAAATCCCCCTGTCTCATTTTTTCTGAAAAGGATGCCCACAACGTGGGTCAGCACACATCATATACTATCGAGCGACTTTTGGCCGAACTCACAAATATCTGTACTAAATCAACATGTGGAGCTAATATTTTACTAGTGTTCTTTCTACTTGTATAGGTTCTTTTTAACAATTCATAAGAAGCATAAACAGTAGAATCATTTGCATAATCTTACCCATCGCCGACAGTCATCTCTGTACAAGACATGTTAGCATAATTTGCATAACAAATAACTTATGTTTTATTCTTGCAGATATTGAAGTTCATCATTTGGGTCATACATGTGGCCTATCTACATGATGGTCCACGGGGTCATTTCCCGTGATTAGCCGCTGTGACTCTTAGGTTCAGCTCGTCGCTAAGGACTCAACACCCCCCTGATCGCGAGGTCTCTTTTACCTCAGGGTGCCCTAATCTCTCCTAGGTCGGCTGGTTCGAGGTGCCCCAAGAATCCATCCGAGAGACGATACCTTATATAAAAGTTGTCCGAAACCAATACATTCTCTATCCTTTCTATCAGATTTGTATACGGGTCATGACGCGTTCATTTCACGTCTTAGCATATATGTGACACGTTCATTTCCTGCCTTCTTATTCATCTCAATATGTACAAGTTGTCTGTTCATGTCTATATTTTTATAGCATACTAGCAACAGAGCAGATGATCATTTATATAAAATAGATGTTTAGCCGCACATGATCAAGCATTCGATTCAATTCATTTATTTTCTTTTATCTTTCGTTATTGTGGTATCGTTGATCAGAGGGACGAGGCAACAGAGTAGACTAGAGATCATTTTTATTAGGGCGTACAGATAAATGTTTGCCCGGATGAAGCAACTCACCAAGATGAATCTTAGTTGAGTGAAGGAGGGACTTCACATGTTGTTCACATTCTGTGTATGTCTATGCGTCCTCCTGCATTGGCACCAACATTCGATTAGCATACTTCGGTCTCTTTCTCTCAAGATTCAGAATGAATGCGATATGCGTTAAAACCCAATAATAAAAACCAATCATCGAAAACCAACACGAAAACGCATTCATCAAAACCAAGCAGCGAAAGAAAACATCCAACGAAAACTATTGGACTCATTTCAATAGAAGCTGATCCATCAGTTGGAAAGGTTCATTGCATTTCATCCGTGATCAATCAATACCGGCAATGTTTTCCCCAAATACTCATTTCAAGACTGAGTCAGCAAGCCGTGGGTATTACATAGTGGACCACGAGGAGCGGGGTACTACATCTGCCGGTATTTGCTTCTGAGAGGCCCAGTGGTAAATCCGAAGAGGACTAGAATTTCGAGTATATACAAGTGTGTGGATACATAAGGTAGTTCATTGACAAGAACGTGTATAATCATATTGCCAGTATTGAGCATGCGAGGACACTGTGGGATAATTTGGAATCTTTGTATGCAAAGAAGACCGAAGTAAATAAATTATTCCTGATCCAGATGATGATGGGTCTACGCTACAAAGATGGTGCATCCATTACGGATCACTTGAGTGAGTTCCAGTGCATGGTTGACCAGCTATCATCGATAGGAGTAAAGTTCGACAACGAGATTCAGGGACTTTGGTTGCTATGTACATTACCAGACTCGTGGGAGACCGTACGAGTATCTATGATCAATTCTGCTCCGGAAGGCATTGTCAGTCTGGAGTTTGCCAAGAGCGGGATACTGAATGAAGAGATGTGAAGAAGTTCTCAGGTGCACATCCCACTAAGAGGTGCTAGTTTCAGAGAGCCGTAGAAGGGGCAAAAGAAGGGATCCAGGTGGTGGCTGAGACAAGAGCAAATGCAAGTCCAAGGGTCTGTACAAGGACTCAGAGTGTTACCATTGTGGCAATAAGGGCCACATAAAGCGAAATTATTTCGCTTGGAAGAGAAAAAAGAAGGGCGACAAGGAGAAGTAATGTGAGAACACTATAATGGCGACCTCGACGCATGGAGGCGATGTGAACATCGTAGGTTATGAGGCTGTCATGAACCTCGCCTGCGATGACAATTCTTGGCTGGTGGACTCGGGTGCTCCGCGCATGTATCTCACAATATGGTACTATTTGCCACTTACACGATAGGCGACTAGAGTGTTAAAGATGGGCAACGAAGATGTGTCGAAGGCTATCACGACCCGTACTTGGATATTCAGACACAAGTACGTAGGCCACTCGCAGCCTACGCTACAGTATCTGCGGTAGAACGCTATCATGTACCCAGTAAAATATCTCAACACTTCTATGATTTATTAAGCAACATGTATTCAAATCACATACAACTAAGGAAGATATGCAAGAAGTACAATAATAGAATCTATAAAATGGTCATACATATCAAGAAAAGGTATCGGAGACATATCCGATGAACAAGACATAAATCTAGATAAGGAATATGGCCTAGAGCTCTCCAAAGGTCAACTCATGATCAAAGGTACATCGAGATCTGTCATCAAGAAGTCCAGGATGTGGAGCATAATATTACCTAAAAAAAGTTATCCAGTCAGGATTGAAGCAAAGTACATCTCTAATAACAGTTCCAGTGAATGATAAAGACTATTTAGCAGTAAATAGAGAGAATATACAAGGTAAAGTGACGTGTACATGAATATAGTAAGACATAAGTAAAATTGTAAATGAGTGTAAGAGCAAGAGAACAGGGTATATCATTTACAAGAATCAAGAACAATACTATCTATATGAGTGAGCACTAGTTTTAACATATGATCGGCTTAGGAACTTGCACCGAAATTTATTGTCTGGTTAATCATACATGCGGTGTATGATCAACACTCACAAGAAACAAGACTTGCAAAAGGAGGGTATGATCACATATCTACACTAATACTCCTCGCCCCCAACAGGTATAGTAGATCCATCCATTCTAGGAGAAAGTAGCAAGTCTTCTCGAGAATCAGTGTCCATACAAGTACAAAAACAACAACGAGGCTTGCACCAGATACACCAAGATATACAAGGAATAACATCTCATGACGAGATCCAAAAAAATACCAATCCGTATAACCAATGTATCAAGAGATCATGGATATCTACACTAAATTTACGAAATATAGAAAATACCATAAACAAGAAATTATTAGAAAGTACTCGCCTTAATTTAGTTGGAGTCAACGTGTACAACACGAACGTGTCGGTACGGAATAGGTATTGATGCTATGATCCACAAGATGGTCCCAAACAACGGCACAAGCGGTTCTATTGAGTCTAGAATAGTCCAAACAGCCTAGTTTGGTATATAGAAGCCCAAAATCAGAGTTGGCACGATTATCAAATCAAGAAATAGGAAATGACCATAGTAGTCTTGACTTATGATTTCGGGAGAAAATGTAACTAAATAGATATAAGTAATTTGGAAATTATTTATAATGTCTAGAAACTATATTTCTATGAATCAAGGCATTTTTAAGATAACATATGAAAATATTGAAAACCAATTCAGGACTTTAAACTCTTAATTTGTCAATTATGATTTTTAAGGAAAAAGCATAACTAAATTCGTATAACTTATCTTTGAAAATTACTTTATCATTTAGAACTATTTTTTTATAAAAAATATTCCAAGTTAATAGTTGAAACCCATAAATCATTTTGAATTATATAAACCAAATTATATATAGGTAGGTCCAAAAGCAATAATAAATAGAATATAAAATATACATTGTGCCTTTAAGCCCGAAGAAAATACACTAATTTATAACATAAAACCCAAATGATCGAAGTAATATAAATAAGTGTAAACGTCCACACTAAAACCATTTTCCCTAATTTCATATTCAACCCATTAATCAAGCCCAAGAACATAATAATTATAAAATCTTTAACAACCCTAAAAACCTATTTATCCTAAGCCCATAAATCATTTAACCTGACTAATTGTTAAATATGGTAATAACTTAAATCCAATCCCTAATATAATAATAATAAAGATAATATTTATTAGTAATTAATGACGTTGATTATATTCAAATACATATATAGATTAGAGAGAGGGGGCTAGTCGATCCCCATTTAAACCAAAACTTATAAATCTTTAAATTCCCTAATCCACACAAATTACATAAATCCACTTAATTTCCTAAATCCCCAACTACAGAGCAGTGTGAGAGAGAGAGAGAACGACCTAAGAATTCAGCAAGGAGATGGGGAAGACTCTGCTAGCTCTAACAACATTCCAAAATCCCTAACATAAAACAAAGCGGGCTTAAATTGCTAACCACACAAATCCTTCTTCACATAGAGTAAGGGAGAGAAGCTCGAGAGTGAGCGGGAGAAGAGGGGGCCTCACCGAGTGGGTCTCATCGGCGGCGGAGCTGGGCGTCGATACTGGTAGAGTGGCACCGGGCAGGGCGGGCGGCTCGAGGGAGCAGTGCCGGCTCTTGTATGGCTCGCCGTACGCGGGAAGGGCTGCGCATAGTGGCAGAACCACGATGGTGGCGGCTTGGAGGTCCTAGGCTGGAGGTGGTGGACACGGCCATATGGAGGCGAGGTCGAGCTTGCTCATCCGGCAGCTTTGGGCGGTCGGTGAGGTCGGGCTAGAAAGGACAGCGATCGAATCTAGACAGATTTGTCAGTGCTGGTCACGATGGCTTAGTGCGGTGGAGTTGACCGGATAGGCAGCTTGCGGGCGGAACAAAGACGCAACCGCCGGGGAAGAAGACTCTGGATCTACTGCTAAGTGGTTATGCGGGGGTTCTGTGGCAGAACTCCCCATGTGAGGTATTGTGGTGGTGACGTCATTGAAGATGAGGACGGTCATGATGGAAGAGCGGTGGAGTCAGGTGGCAGTGGGTGGTGGTCACGGCGGGTGGCCGGGCTAGGTGAGTGATGTTTCCCCCATCCCCCTTTTCTTTTGTGATAGTTGTATGTCTGGGTGTGGTGTCGATGGGGTGGTGGTGCCGTGGTGGTGTTGACGGGGGTTGTGGAGCGGTGAAGGTGGTCGGGGCGGTCACTGACCGTAGCCAACGCCAGGGTGGTGGTATCGGTGGTTGCCAGGATGGCAGGATCGGTGGCGTAGGTCGGGAACAGGGGAGGTCGGGTAGTCGTTGTGGTGATGACTGCTAGAATGGGGTGGTGCTACTTGCTTGGGGAAGGCCAAGTCGGCTAGGCTAGGAGGCTAGTGGTCGGGGTCCGGCCAGTTGGCCGTGGTGGTGAATGGGATGTGGTTGTCGGGGATGGCCAGGAGGAGTGGGCATAAATGCTACGGGAGAGTGAGGATGAGTGGCGGCTGTGGAAATTATAGGGAATTTTTGTTATGTACAAATATTGGGGAGTCCCCAATATATATAGAGTATGGTAGGAAACCCTAAGGCCTCGTTTGGTTCGCGGAATGGAAGGGAAAGGAAATCAATTCCATGTCATTTCCTTTCCTTTGGGAAATTTTATTTCTCATTGATTTTCCTTTCCGATGTTTGGAAATGCCAAGGAATGTGGAAAGGAAAGTGATTACTTCAATATGGGAAAGTGATTTCTTGCTTGGATGGATGGAATCACTTTCCCCTAAATTTCCCTTCCATTGGGAATCACTTTCCTTTCCTCCTCAATTCCTTTGGCACCCAAATATAGGAAAGCAATCACTTTCCTTTTCCAACTCGAAGATTCCATGAACCAAACGAGGCCTAATGGTTGTAGTGCCCCACTCCCGTTGGGGCGAGGCACTATGTAATAGGCTCGTGCCAAGTCAGACATGGTCGGGAACATAGATGGCTAGTCTGACTCGGCGACGAGTTTGATATACAAAAACCATGGCATCAATAAAATCGATTTGGACGAGTGATATGAGTACCGTTCCAACTAATGGATCGACTACTGTTGGAATAAGTCCTAGATACGGTAGGCGGCATCTTAGCGAAGGAACTCTAAAGAGAGCGACGCAACCCGTCTGCCGTTGGTTTTATTAGTTTTCTTGGCTTTCTGAACGAATTATTGCGTGGATTTGATAGTGTGCTTTTGCGTCGATTTCTGAATGCGTCTTTGGGAATTTCGAAGGAAGGGTTCTAATTCGATGCTCGTGTCATTGCAGGAGTTCATGTAACTGACGCTTGACCGTCGTGAAGCATTCTCCTACTCTCGGCACAATCTCCTTAGGTGGGTGGTTCTTCGGCCCCTTCTTTTCTACTCCTTTCCGCCAACTAAATTCTTAAAGTTCAACGTTCAAATCGATGATGCTAACGGGATGTATGCTTGCCATTAAGATCAAGAGCTCGGGATAATATATCAACCTAGAAAAGTTAACTCTGAATCGATAAGTTCACACTAAGTAGAGAAAAGATAAAGTTCTAAGAAAGAGATAGAATATATTTCATGCCATGCAAAACACAACTATGAAAACCTTGGTGGCGGTACATCATGCCTCAAAGAATTTGGTGCCTACGGATACTAAATCAGAACGTACGGTTTCGGAGGAAAGAACCCTTGCGCGAGTAGGAATGATTATGTGATTTGATAATGGTTACGCTATGCAATTTACTTCATACATATTAAGCTGTTCATACATTCGCATGGTCAAGGACAACTTGTGCACAAGGTGAGCTTTCCTCGAGACGGTACCCGGGGCCCTGGGACCGAATCGGCCTAGGAGGAAATTATGGAAATCGTGCTTCGGCACGAGGCATTGCGAGACCTCCAGTTAGGCTCGCTACCTGGACTGGAGGGCGCATCGCAAGGCTACGTAATCGTCCTTCATGGTGTCGACATCACCAATGATCGCATATAGGATAGACTGCATGCTCACCTATTGTCTTGTGCAGGTGGTAAGTATCATGTATATTTTGTGCAGGAAAGGAGCACGGCCGTGGTAAGAATGCCTTTAAATTGGTTATGTGTTATCGTTTAAAATGTGCCTTCGATATGAACTGCAATTCATATAGTTCTAAATAGAAAGATCACTTCGTATACTAGAATCCTTAATAAGCAGTGTCGATTTAGACGAGTGGGTTCGTCCCATCCACTAGCAAGTGTGCTAACCCCCAACTCTCCAGGTAACGAGCGCGCTGCGGGAGCTCGAGACTAGACGACAGCTGAAGAACGGAAGGCGGTACGAAGCTCTCCTATTTTGAAGTATTTTGAAGCCCAACTCAGATCGAAGGCTTTGTTCAAATGTATAAAGGGGCGTGAATGTATGGAACGACAAGGATTATTTCAGGGCAAGCTTGTCGAGAGTTTTTCTTTTGTGTTTCAAAGATGTAGCCGCAACGGCATATGTAATGTAAAAATGACCTTGCACATACTTTGCAAGCTTATGAATGAAAAGCTAAATTTCTTCCTATGCTATGTCTTCAACTCTCTGCACTGTTTAATTTCAACGCGTCGAGTAAAAAGGAATTTCCAATTGTACATCCTTGCCTTGTGTAAGTCCATTAAAGACTTACACGGCATCACATCCCGACCCGTGGGAATCGATTTATATTGAGTCAAGGCGATGGCGACCGATTCGGTGAGTCGGGGCGTGACAAGTTGGTATCAGAGCACAGTTCACACCTCAGACCTTTCAAAAATACTTTCTTTAGATGATGCCGTTGCGAATTTTTCAAAAACTATGCTTTTCGACATATGCGGCCTGAAATAATCGTTCCATACATATAAGCCCGTAGATATTTTGAGAATACTAACGGGTTTGCTCAATTTTTTTAGGAATGACAAAAAGACTGGGTGTCCCTGCTATCAACGCCGCATTGATGAGCACGGATAGTACCGAAGGTGTGACGCCTAGCGAATCTGCCATGGAGTGACTACTACGCCTCATGGAACTCCAACAACGCCAGTCAGAGATGCAGTAACGACAGCTGCAGGAACAGATCCAGGCCCAAGTCAGCGCCCAACAAAAGCAAATGGAGGCCCTGACCCGGATCGTAAGCACCATAGCGACGCAACAGAACTCGACGACCGTCACGTCCGAGGAAGAAGTACAACCCGTAAAAACAAAACATGTGTCTTCCTCCTCCCTGCTCAAGATGACCAAGTTCAAGAAAGTGAACCCGCCTGAATTCAACGGTCGAGCAGAGCCTGACGAAGTCATGGGGTGGCTAGTGAAGATTGAGAGTCTGTTTACTCTCCTCAACATCAAGGGGTCCAAGAAAGTCAGGTGCGCAGCGTTGCAGCTCAACTTGAGGGCCTACGACTGGTGGGAGGCGAAGAAACAGGAACTCCAAGAGTCTAACCCTAACGCCAAGATCTTGTGGGAGACGTTCAAACGGGCCTTCCTCGAGCAATACATCCCTCGTGCCCTTCGTCGACAGAAGGAAGAGGAATTCATGTCCTTGAAGCAAGGAAACTTGTCCGTTGAAGACTACGATGCGAAGTTCGCGAAGCTTGCGAAGTTTGCCGAGGCTTTTCTGCCGAACACAGAGGCGTGGTACGAGCGCTTCCAGCAAGGCCTGAACGATAATTTGCGTCGGGACGTCATGAGCAGAGATGCCAGACGTACAGGGAATCATATAACGCCGCCCTTGATAGTGAACGGGTCTTTGGTCAAGCGTCGCAGAAGGGCGGATCAAGCATCCGCAACAACTTCAACAAGCATCCTCACGACGCGGGAGGATCTGGTGCTCCAAAGCGCCAGAACACGTCCGAGTATCGGGGGCCTCACCCAGGCGTACGGTGCCATCGCTGCGGCAAGATAGGACATCTGGCGGTCGATTGCCGAGGGGGATGCTTCAAGTGTGGCCAGCTAGGTCACAAGGCAGTAGATTGTCGCATGGGGAGGGCGAAGCAACATCCACCAAGGGACGTCCAGAACCAGAACAGGGCGCCTCCTGCCCATGGCGCAAATGCGGTGCCCGTGAACCCACAAAATTGCCAAGGGGCGCAAGGCCGAGTCTACACACTAACCCGGGATGAAGCCTATGCGTTCGACACTGTCGTGACAGGTATACTACTCTATGAAAATATGCCTGCTAGAGTATTGTTCGATTCGGGTGCTACGCATAGTTTTATATCTGTCGACTTTGTAAAAGAGAATGAACTACCTATACAACTTTTAGATATGAATCTTAGCGTTAGCACTCCATCGGGAGTAGATATGCCTGCCACTCATATTTGTAGGGATAGTTATATTTGCATCGGAGGGAGGAATCTATCCTTGGAAGTTATCATCCTCGATGTCAAGGAGTACGATATAATCCTCGGTATGGATTGGTTGGGTGCATGCCACGCAACGATCGAGTGCGCGGAAAAGAGAGTCGTGTTCCGCCTTTCCGGCGAAACCGAGTTCTCCTATTCGTGCGGAGCAGCATCAAAGTCGGCAATGATAATATCGACAATTTCGGCAAGGCGTATGTTGCATTCCGGGTGCAGCGGGTACCTAGCATCAGTTCGAGACACGGGAACGGAGATTGCAAGCACGGCCCAGACTGAAGTCATGGCAGAATTTCCTGATGTGTTCCCAGACGAGTTGCCAGGGATGCCGCCGGACCGAGAGATAGAATTCAGCATCGACACCTTCCCGGACACCCGACCGATATCCAAAGCACCCTATCGAATGGCGCCGGCAGAGCTGAAGGAACTGAAAGCACAACTACAAGAGTTACTAGATCGCGGATATATTCGCCCTAGTGTCTCCCCGTGGGGTGCCCCAGTGTTGTTTGTGAGGAAGAAGGATGGATCGATGCGGCTGTACATCGATTATCGGGAACTCAACAAAGCCACGGTACGAAATAAGTACCTGTTACCGAGGATAGACGATTTGTTTGACCAGCTGCAAGGGGCGACGGTATTTTCCAAGATTGATCTTCGCTCAGGCTACCATCAATTGAAGATCAAGTCCGAGGACGTGCCGAAGTCCGCCTTTCGAACTCGATATGGTCACTACGAATTTCTGGTCATGCCCTTCGGCTTGACCAACGCTCCTGTCGAGTTCATGGATCTAATGAACCGGGTGTTCCGACCGTTCATAGACAAATTTGTCGTCGTATTCATCGATGACATCCTTATATATTCGAAGAGCAAGGAAGAGCACGTGGAACACTTGAAGACGGTGCTTCAAACTCTGCGCGAACATCAACTCTATGCCAAGCTAAGCAAGTGCAAGTTCTGGATGAACAGCGTGACGTTCCTTGGGCACGTTGTCTCAGCTGAAGGCGTCATGGTGGACCCAAAGAAGATCGAAGCAATAGTCGAATGGAAGCGGCCTACCTCAGCAGGCGACATCCGAAGTTTCCTCGGCTTGGCGGGCTACTACCGTAGATTTGTGAAAGATTTTGCCAAAATTACGTCGCCTCTGACTCGCCTCACCCATAAGGGAGTCGCATTCGAATGGAACGACGCCTGCGAATCGAGCTTCCAAGAGTTGAAGAAACGGCTCATCTCAGCGCCGATCCTTGCACTTCCAGACGGGCCGGAAGGGTTTCAAAAATTTAGCGAAGCATCGCGGACGGGTTTGGGATGCGTGCTTATGCAAAGGGATAAGGTGATTTCGTTTGCTTCGAGACAATTGAAGCAACACGAGAAGAATTATCCTACGCATGACCTTGAATTAGCGGCCATTGTGTTCGCGTTGAAGCTATGGCGGTACTATCTTTATGGTATAGCTTGCCGCATCTATACGGACCACAAGAGCCTCAAATACGTCTTCATTCAACGGGACCTGAACTTACGGCAGCGGCGTTGGCTCGAGCTCATTAAAGACTACGATCTGACTATCGAGTACACGCCAGGTAAGGAACATGTCGTAGCGGACGCCCTGAGTAGAATATTCGCTGGGTGCTTGTCTATCAACCGCAACATACAGCAAGACTTAACAGAGATGGATATCGAACTCCGAATCCATTACCGTGGAGCACGATTGGCTCAATTGCACCTTCAGGCGAGCTTGCACAACAAAATAAAGACCGCACAGGAGGACGACCTATTCCTGAAGAAGATGCGCGAGGTGATTTCGACGGAAAAGGCGACCGACTTTGTGGTGGACGAGGGCAAAATGATGCGGATGAAGGGGAGGATATGCGTGCCGGACCATGCTGAACTTAGAAAGGAGATTCTGACGGAGGCCCATTATGCAAAGTACTCGTTGCACCCCGGGAGTACCAAAATGTATAAGGACCTGCGCACGACCTTTTGGTGGCACGGAATGAAGAAAGACGTGGCAACGTTTGTTTCACAGTGCATGGCTTGTCAATGGGTGAAGGCCGAGCATCAAAGACCAGGCGGGGAGGTACAGAACCTCGACATTCCAGTATGGAAGTGGAACGATATCTCTATGGATTTCATCATGGGCCTTCCGAAGACGTCGCGGGGGAATGATGCGATTTGGGTCATTGTCGATCGTTTGACCATGTCCGCTCATTTTATCCCTATTAAAGCATCATGGAGCGTCGATCGGTTAGCCCAGATTTATCTCGACGAGATCGTCAGACTGTACGGGGTACCTGCCACAATTATTTCGGACAGAGACGGGCGATTCTTATCACGTTTCTGGACGAGTCTACAGGCGGCACTGGGCACTAAGTTGAACCTTAGCTCCGCGTACCACCCGCAAACCGATGGCCAGACAGAAAGAGTGAATCAGATCCTGGAGGATATGCTACGTCTGTGCGTGATAGATTTGAAGACTAGTTGGGACACGCACTTGCCGCTCGTGGAGTTCGCATACAACAACAGTTATCAATCGAGCATCCAAATGGCTCCCTACGAGGCGCTTTACGGGAGGAAGTGCCGATCTCCAATTTGCTGGGACGAAGTCGGGGAACGACAGGTGCTCGGGCCAGAACTAGTCGAACAAGCCGTCGAGAAGGTCCGCATGATTCGAGATAGGCTCCGCATTGCTCAGAGTCGACAAAAGAGTTATGCAGATACTCGTCGACGACCGTTAGAGTTCTTGGTTGGGGACCATGTGTTTCTGAAGGTGACGTTGATGCGGGGCGTCATGCGATTCGGGGTAAAAGGCAAGCTGAGTCCGAGATTTGTAGGGCCCTTCGAGATCCTCGAAAGAGTGGCGACCGTTGCTTACCGGATCGCGCTACCTCCTGCCCTGGCCGAAGTACACGACGTCTTCCATGTCTCCCAACTTCGGAAGTACGTGTATGATCCAAGTCATGTGGTTAGTTTTGATCAGTTGGAGCTACGCGCCGATCTATCATACTCGGAGGAGCCCGTGCAAATTTTGGACCGTAAAGAAAAGATCCTGTGGAGCCGATCGATGTCCTTGGTTCGCGTACTCTGGTGCAACCATTCCGTCGAGGAGTCGACGTGGGAGCTAGAGGCGGAGATGAAGGAGAAGTACCCTTCACTTTTCGTCGACGAAGGTCAGACCCTTGTTCTTAAGTTTCGGGACGAAACTTTTTCTTAGTGGTATATTGTGTAGTGCCCCGCTCCCGTTTGGGCGAAGCACTATGTAATAGGCTCGTGCCAAGTCAGACATGGTCGGGAACATACATGGCTAGTCTGACTCGGCGACGAGTTTGATATACAAAAACTATGGCATCAATAAAATCGATTTGGACGAGTGATATGAGTACCGTTCCAACTAATGGATCGACTACTGTTGGAATAAGTCCTAGATACGGTAGGCGGCGTCTTGGCGAAGGAACTCTAAAGAGAGCGACGCAACCCGTCTGCCGTTGGTTTTATTGGTTTTCTTGGCTTTCTGAACGAATTGTTGCGTGGATTTGATAGTGTGCTTTCGCGTCGATTTCTGAATGCGTCTTTGGGAATTTCGAAGGAAGGATTGAAGGAAGGGTTCTAATTCGATGCTCGTGCCATTGCAGGAGTTCGTGTAACTGACGCTTGACCGTCGTGAAGCGTTCTCCTACTCTCGGCGCAATCTCCTTAGGTGGGTGGTTCTTCGGCCCCTTCTTTTCTACTTCTTTCCGCCAACTAAATTCTTAAAGTTCAACGTTCAAATCGATGATGCTAACGGGATGTATGCTTGCCACTAAGATCAAGAGCTCGGGATAATATATCAACCTAGAAAAGTTAACTCTGAATCGATAAGTTCACACTAAGTAGAGAAAAGATAAAGTTCTAAGAAAGAGATAGAATATATTTCATGCCATGCAAAACACAACTATGAAAACCTTGGTGGCGGTACATCATGCCTCGGAGAATTTGGTGCCTACGGGATACTAAATCAGAACGTACGGTTTCGGAGGAAAGGACCCTTGCGCGAGTAGGAATGATTATGTGATTTGATAATGGTTACGCTATGCAATTTACTTCATACATATTAAGCTATTCATACATTCGCATGGTCAAGGACGACTTGTGCACAAGGTGAGCTTTCCTCGAGACGGTACCCAGGGCCCTGGGATCGAATCGGCCTAGGAGGAAATTATGAAAATTGTGCTTCGGCGCGAGGCATTGCGAGACCTCCAGTTAGGCTCGCTACCTGGACTGGAGGGCGCGTCGCAAGGCTACGTAATCGTCCTTCATGGTGTTGACATCACCAATGACCGCATATATGATAGACTGCTTCCTCACCTATTGTCTTGTGTAGGTGGTAAGTATTATGTATATTTTGTGCAGGAAAGGAGCACGGCCGTGGTAAGAATGCCTTTAAATTGGTTATGTGTTATCGTTTAAAATGTGCCTTCGATATGAACTACAATTCATATAGTTCTAAATAGAAAGATCACTTCGTATGCTAGAATCCTTAATAAGCAGTGTCGGTTTAGACGAGTGGGTTCGTCCCATCCACTAGCAAGTGTGCTAACCCCCAACTCCCCAGGTAACGAGTGCACTGCGGGAGTTCGAGACTAGACGACAGCTGAAGAACGGGAGGCGGCACGAAGCTCACCTATTTTGAAGTACTTTGAAGCCCAACTCAGATCGAAAGCTTTGTTCAAATGTATAAAGGGGCGTGAATGTATGGAACGACAAGGATTATTTCAGGGCAAGCATGTCGAGAGTTTTTCTTTTGTGTTTCAAAGATGTAGCCGCAACGGCATATATAATGTAAAAATGACCTTGCACATACTTTGCAAGCTTATGAATAAAAAGCTAAATTTCTTCCTATGCTATGTCTTCAACTCTCTGCACTATTTAATTTCAACGCGTCGAGTAAAAAGGAATTTCCATTTGCACATCCTTGCCTTGTGCAAGTCCATTAAAGACTTGCACGGCTTCACGTCCCGACCCGTGGGGATCGATTTATATCGAGTCAAGGCGATGGCGACCGATTCGGCGAGTCGGTGCATGACAATAGTAGAACTATAATTGTAATAAAAATGGAAAATTAGTGGAAATCACTAACAACTATCCTCACACTAACCACTAACAATTAGTTACTAATTATCATTAGCTAATTACAATTTAGCTACTAACTTCCCAAAGCGGTAGCCCATAATCCAAGTCCTAACTTGGTAGGCTAGAACTAGGACTAAAATTGTCTTAGCCCGATATGAGGAAAAATCGAATAATTTCAAATTATCGTAACCCTTTGAATTAAAATAAAATAAAATAAAAATAAAATAAAAGATTTTTCATTCACAAATCCACATTTGAAAAATATTTTATTTATACAAAGAAAACATTTATAACTTATAAAATCCTATAATATGGACAAGAAATTTATTTAAGGGTAACTCTCATATAAAATAGTTTTACAAAACCAAATGATCAGGCAAAGTACCGTTAGTATATTGTGATCTAATGTATATATATATATATATATATATATATATATATATATATATATATATATATATATATATATATATATTCATGATAATCTAGTAAAATAGAAAGTTAAAAAATTTAGAAAAGTGCAAAATTCGGATAACGGAGGTTACAAATCTACCCTCCGTAAAGAAATTTCGTCTTTGAAATTTAAGGTTGACAGAGGGATCAAAACACGATAGTGAGTTTAGGCAATATCTTAGGTATGATCAAAGAACGATGGCTTGGACACGATCAAGATAATCGAATTCAAAATCACTTAGGCACGACTAATAATTTGGGCATAATAGAATCGAAATTGGGCAATATTTCTTAGGCACGATTTATAAATAAATTCAAGTTATTTAAGTGCGAAGTCACGACTGGGAGAATCAAAATCGTTCAGTTTCGATCAAGTTAGAATCAAATCTAAGTATAGAATGATTAGTAGGATCTAGGCTCAATAAAACCAGATGCAAAGTTGTTTAGGCACGATCTAGTACAGAAATAATACGATTCGGCATCATTTAGAACAATCAAGTGTTTGGCACGATCAATTTACAAGAATCAAAACCACTTGGTCACGAGTAAAATCAAGACTCAAGCGTGCTTAAGAATTTTGATTTACTTAGGCACGATCTAGGATAAGATACGAAGAAAATTAAAACATGTGCATGATTAGGAATGAAATATGAGCACGAGTGACTATAGAATCGAAATTTAGCCACGATAGAAAATTTTATTCAGACGTGATCAAATCCAATTTCTGACACAACTAAGTTCGTAATCAAATTCGATAGTCGTGATCGAAGATCAAAATTTTAGGCACAATCAAACATGAAGGTTAAGGTATAATCAAGAATAGTATGAAATCTAATCATGGTTAGAACAGAATTTAGATATCATTAAAAATTTCAATCGAAGTTTTAGGCATAAGCGACAATAGTTTTGAAATCCAAAGACGATCATAATTGAAATTTTGACGCGATTGAAGATAACGTCAATCAATTCTTGACTAAAACAGGATTTAGGCACGATGAAGAACAAAATTGAAGTTTGAGTACGAGCAACAAAAAGATGGAAATGCAGGTCACGATTGAATTTAAAATCATTTGAGTATAGTCAAGAATCGAAAATGTTGGCAAATAAAGGAGAGGACCAAAAATCGATTGGTCACGATCAAAGTGGATCAAGATTCAGCGATATTTAAGGAACGATTCAAGGATATAGGGAAATCAATTTTCTCCTACTAGAAAAGAAAAATCAAAGATAGGATTGCATAAGGAAGTCAACGTGATCATATCACTCTATTGCGACTACTACCAAGATTATCCAATCGTCATTTCCCAATTATACTCTTATCTTACAAATTCTGATATTTTACTACCAAAATCCTAAACCTTCATTCATGAAGATCAAACTCTCCCATAACTACTAAAGGCTTGACCTTTGTTCCACAGGTACTACCCCTGAAGCATACTCTCTATTAGAACTTCTCAAAAAAAATTCTTTCCTTGATTTTGTAATCCATTATCAACTTAGTCGTCAGTATCTTGGCCTTAATGAAATACCTCAAGAGCTAGTAAAAAAAAACTAAACTCTCTCAGAATCTAATTGTCCTTGAATATCCTCATCAGTTCTAAGAATACAAATTCGAAATATTACAGTTCTCACAATTAATGTATATTCTACTGTTCTTTTTACTCAAAAAGCTCCTTCGTTCTTTCTAAAGTAATCCATACTCAAAATAATCTTCTAAGTGTAATCGTTTCCAAATTGAAACTACCGATCTCTTGAATTTGTTTCCATTCTCAATCATATCATTCTTTTGCTCTCATGTTACTTCCTTACAATACCTATATTTAATATCGTATTGATACACCTAGCTAATATTATCACCCTCAATAACACTCACTAATACTAAACTGATACGCTACACCTATCAGTTATTACTCACCAATATTGATACATCTTGGACACTTTCATCCTTAGGCACCCTTGGTACACAGTCACTAACTCCATAACTATACTGGTCGTATGCTTGATACTCTAGGATAAACTGGTAACTATACTCCGATACAAACTATCTACGAGTTAATAAGCTACTACGATATCCAAGAAGCTGCCTCGAAACTAAGGAAGGTGAAGCCCTATGAGGAACTGAACTAGAGGAACTAAGGATATCTTTACCCTAAGCTATTAGAATGATGGAACAGAAGTCAATGATAACAAGGTGGAATAATAGGGATGATATGTTAAGAACCAATTTAAGATATGATCTGATAACCATACACGTCTATCCGAAATCATGTTATCTAAAATTCTTACCACGCTAGTCAGCATAGCTGCAATAAACGATAGAGTCCATATCTAAGGTATATACGCTAAATTCATGTTATCTAGAATCCTCACCACGTAAACCGGTATTGCTGCGAGAAACTCTAAATTCCATAACTAAGATAAGTGTACCCCAAATCAGTCTCTATGTTTTTGTCATGCCAGCTAGTATGGCTGCGATAAACTCTAGACTCTATGACTAAAGTAGACATTTGTCTTTCTCCTCATAAAATTTGTCATCAGAATATACCTTAATTTAGTCCATAAAATTCATCTTGATACAAAATCAAAGTCAACAACGAACACCAAGATTCCATCAACGAACAAGGAAGATTAGACAGAAACAAGTAGAAAAAGATTTCAAGTTAGGGTTTAGAGTGAGACTCTCAAGGGTCGTCCCAAGAATCCCTTAAGAAATCCTAAAATATGATTGAGTACCAAACCTGCTAAAATATTCTATGACTCAAAATCCTTATCCGAGGGCAAGCTCACAGTAGTACGGCTAAGCCTAAGTACTACCACAATTTCACACTAGTTGTGAAGACTGACCTGCATGGGCCACCATAAAAATGTGTCATGATCCGCACCCGGATGTTCGGACACGAGTACGTGGGCCACGCCCAGCCTACGCCACAGTATCGACGGTAGAATACTGTCAAGTACCCAGTAAAATATCTCAATAGTTTTATGATCCATTAAATAATATGTACTAAAATCACATACAGCTAAGGAAGATATGAAAGAAAGACACCAATAGAATCTATAAAATGATCATACATTCAGGAAAATATATCGGAGACATATCCGATGAACAAGACATGAATCTAGATAAGGAATATGATCATATATCTGCACTAATACTCCCTGCCCCAACTAGCATAGTAGATCCAACCATGGTACGTTACGTCATAGGATTCTAGGAGAAGATATCGAGTCTTCTAGAGAATCAGTATCCTTACAAGAACAATAATGAGACATGAACAAGATACACCAAGATATACAAGGAATAACATCTCATGACGGGATCCAAAAAATACCAATCCGTGTAACCAATGTGTCAAGAGATCATGGATATCTACACTAAATATACGAAACATAGAAAATGCCATAAACACAAAATTATCAGAGAATGTACTCGCCTTAATTTAGTTGGAGTTCTTGTGCACGACATGAACGTGTCGACACAGAATAGTACTGGTGCTATGCTCCACAAGATGGTCCCAAACGATGGCACACGCTATTCTATTGAGTCTAGAATAGTCCAAACAGCCTAGTTTGGTATATAGAAGCCCAAAATCAGAGTTGGCATGATTAGCGAATCAAGAAATAGGAAATGACCATAATAGTCTTGACTTATGATTTTGGGGGGAAAATATAACTAAATAAATAAAAGTAATTTGGAAATTATTTATAATGTCTAGAAACCATATTTCTATTAATCATGGCATTTTTATATAACATATGAAAATATTGAAAACCAATTCAGGACTTCAAACTCTTAATTTGTCAATTATGATTTTTAAAGGAAAAATCATAACTAAATTCGTATAACTTATCTTTGAAAATTATTTTATCATTTAGAACTATTTTTGTGTATAAAAAATATTCCTAGTTAATAGTTGAAACCCATTAATCATTTTGAATTACATAAACCAAATTATATATAGGAAGGTCCAAAATCAATAATAAATAGATTATAAAATATACATTGGGCCTTTAAGGCCGAAGCCCATAATCTAATCTATAACATAAAACCCAAATGATCGAAGTAATATTAATAAGTGTAAAGCCCACACTAAAACCATTTTTTTCTAATTTTATATCCAGCCTATTAATCAAAGCCCAAGAACATAATAATTATAAAATCTTTAGCAACCCTAAAAACCCATTTATCCTAAGCCCATAAATCGTTTAACCCAACTCATTGTTAAATATGATAATAACTTAAATCCAATTCCTAATATAATAATAATAGTAAAGATAAGATTTATTAGTAATTAATGACATTGATTGTATTCTAATACATATATAGATTAGAGAGAGGGGGCTAGTCAGTTGATCCCCTTTTAAACCAAAACTTTTAAATCCTTAAATTCCCTAATATGCACAAATCACATAAATCCACTTAATTTCCTAAATCCCCTACTACAGAGTAGTGAGAGAGAGAGAGAGAGAACGACCTAATAATTCAGAAAGGAGAGGGGGAAGACTCTGCTGGCTCTAACAACATTCCAAAATCCCTAACATAAAAAAAGAGGGCTTAAATCCCTAAACACACAAATCCTTCTTCACAGGAGAGTAAAAGAGAGAAGAGGGGGCCTCACCGAGGTGGTCTCGTTGTCGACGGAGCTTGGCGTCGGCTCTGGTGGAGCGACGCCGGACAGAGCGGGCGGCTCGAGGGAGCATCGTCGGCTCTGGTGCAGCTCGTCGGACGTGGGGAGGGCTGCACGCAGAGGCAGAGCCACGGCGGCGATGGCTTGGAGGTCCTAGGCTAGAGGCGGTAGACGCGGTCTAGTAGAGGTGAGGTCGAGCTCGCTCTTCCGGCGACTCTGGGCGGTCGGTAAGGTCGGGCTAGGAAGGACAACGACCATATCTGGACAGATATGTCGGTGCTGGTCGCGGTGGCTTAGTGCGGTGGAGTTAACCGGATAGGCAGCTTGCGGGTGGAGGACCATGGACGCAGCCGCCGAGGAAGAAGACTCTGGATCTGCTGCTAAGTGGTTGGCCAGGGGTTCTGTGGCGGAACTCCCCGAGTGAGGTATTGCGGTAGTGTCGTCGTTGAAGATGGGGACGGTTATTAGAGAAGAGCGATGGCGTCAGGTGGCTGTGGGTGGTGGTCACGGTGGGTGGCCGGGCTAGGTGAGTGATGTTTTCCTCCATCCTCCTTTTTCTTTTTTAATGGTTGTATGGCTGGGTGTGGTGTCGATGGGGTGGTGGTGTTGATAGGGTAATGGTGGTCAGGGCGGTCACTGGCCGTCACCGACGTCGGGGTGGTGGTATCTTTAGTAGCTAGGATGGCAGGGTCGATGGCGTAGGTCGGGAACAGGGGAGGTCGGGTGGTTATAGTGGTGATGACTGCTGGAATGGGGTGGTGGTGCTGGCTTGGGGAAGGCCAAGTCGGCCAGGCCGGGAGGCTAGTGGTCGGGGTCCGGCCAGTTGGCCGTAGAGGTGAATGAGAGGTGGTTGTCGGGGCTGGCCAGGAGGAGTAGGAATAAATGCTACATGAGAGTGAGGGTGAGTGGCGGCTGAGGAAAATTTAGGGAATTTTTGTTATGTACAAATATTGGGGAGTCCCCAATATATATAGGATAGGGTAGGAAACCCTAATGGCTGAACTGTAATTGTAATAGAAATAGGAAAATTAATGGAAATCACTAACTAATCTTATACTAATTACTAACAATTAGTTACTAATTATCACAAGCTAATTACAATTTAGCTACTAACTACCCAAAGCCGTAGCCCACAATCCAAGTCCTAACTTGGTAGGCTAGAACTAAGGACCGAAATGGTCTTAGCCCGATATGAGTGAAAATCGAATAATTTCAAATTATCGTAAACCTTTGGAATTAAAATAAAAATAAAATAAAATATTTTCATTCAAAAATTCACATTTGAAAAATATTTCATTTGTACAAATAAAACATTTATAACTTATAGAATATTGATAAGAAATTTATTTAGGGGTAACTCTCATATAATATAGTTTTACAAAACCAAATGATCAAGCAAAGTACCATTAGCAAATATATATATATATATATATATATATATATTTATATATATATATATATATATATATATATATATATCATATTCTCGCTTTTCAAAGATTCAGGATAATCCAGTAAATACAAAAAAATATAAAAATTCAGAAAAAATCCATAATTTGGAGAACGAAGGTTACAAAGGCGGTTGCCATTGGAGATGTGCATGTGAGGACAAAGACGAGTGCAGTTCTTGTACTCAAAGATGTTTGTCATGTCCTTGATATTCGTTTTAACCTGGTGTCAGTTGGAAGGTTAGATAACGAGGGTTTCTTCAATCTCTTTGGGAACGGTCAGTGGAAGCTTTCCAGAGGTTCAATGGGGATTGCCGGAGGAAGTAAGAACTCCGGACTCTACTATATGGAGTAGAGCGCACAGGAGATACATGAGGTGAACACACTCAGTGATGCGTCTACCGAGTTGTGGCACAGGCGGCTCAGCCATATCAGCGAGAAAGGGATTTGCAACTTGGTGAACAGGAAGGTGATTCCAGGGCAAAAGCCTACAAAATTAGAGAAGTGTACGCACTGTTTAGCAGGAAAGCAAAATATAGTGTTTTTCCAAAGTCACCAAAGTTTGAGGAATCCAGCATTGCTCGAGTTGATTCACTCGGATGTCTGCGGTCCTATAAAGGTAAAATCCATTGGTGGTGCTTCTTATTTTGTGATGTTTATTGATGATTATTCGAGGAAGGTTTGGGTCTATGTCTTAAAGGCCAAGAATCAGTGCTGCCCACTTTCAAAGAGTTTCAGGCCTCTGTTGAAAGGAAGATAGACAAGAAGCTGCTATATGTTCGATCAGACAATGGCGACGAATACATTGGACCCTTTGATGCTTATTTTAGAGAGTAAGGGATACGATACCAGAAGATTCTGCCCAAGATACCTCAGCTTAATAGTGTAGCAGAGCGAATGAACATGACACTGATGGAGAGGGTACGGTGTTTGCTATCAGAATCAAACTTTTTGGACAGTTACTGGGGTGAGGCTATTTGTACTGCTGCTTATACTATTAATTTATCTCCTAGTGCTCCTTTGAAGGGTGATGTGCCTGAAAAAGTATGGTACAGCAAAGAGCCATCATACAATCACCTGCGTGTGTTTGGTTGTAAGGCCTTCGTGCATGTACCGAAGGACGAAAGATCCAAACTTGAGCTGAAGACGAGACGATGCGTCTTTGTCGGCTATTGTCGGGATGAGTTTGGCTATATACTCTACGATCCTGTGGAAAGAAAGCTCTATAGAAGCAGGGACATGGTATTCGTCGAGGATCAGACCATGACCACTCAGGATTCCAAGATACCTTTTGAGCCTGATGAATTGCCTGAGTTAGAGCTATTTTGCTTCGAGTAGTTTCCAGAGGACATCGTAGAGGATCCAATTATGGGGGAGCCAATACATAAAGTTTCTCCCAACCTTGATCATCAACCTTCTGATGGTGGTCAGGGTAACCTTCAGGAGGATGAGCATGTCGGAGTAGTAGGTCTTGAAGGGAAGGAGGTTGTTGATATACAACCAGCACCAGTGGTTTCGTTAAGGAGGAGCGATAGAGAGTGTCGACCATCTACGAGATACTAACCAAATGAGTATGTGCTACTGACTGACGGAGGAGAGCCCAAAAGTTTTACAGAGGCTATGGACGACGAACATAGGTAGGAGTGGTGGAGACTATGTAGGAGGAGATGAGTTCCTTACAGGCCAACTCCACTTATGATCTGGTACGGTTGCCAAAGGGCAAAAAGGCATTGAAAAATCGATAGGTGTTCAGAGTGAAGTAGACAGATGATGCTACTCGTCCTCGATACAAAGCGAGGCTGGTAGTTAAAGGCTACGGTCAGCAGAAGGGCGTAGATTATGATGAGATCTTTTTACCAGTCGTCAAACTGTCATCTATTCGGGTGGTTCTAGCATTGGCAGCCAGTTTCAACTTGAAGCTCGAGCAGATGGATGTGAAAGCGGCTTTTTTATATGGTGATCTTGAGGAGGAGTTGAACATGGAGCAGCCAGAGGGATTCTATGAGAAGGGCAAGTCACACTTAGTCTTCCAGTTGAGAAAGAGCTTGTATAGTCTGAAGCAAGCTTCGAGGTAGTGGTACAGGAAGTTCGAGTCGTTTATGGGTGAGCATGGTTATGTAAGGACGACGTCGGACCACTATGTATTTGTGAGGTACTTTGCCGATGATGATTTTTATCATTTTACTGCTTTATGTTGATGTTATGCTACTGGTGGGTCAAAATGCCACTAGGATAACGAAGTTGAAACACCAACTGGGCATGACCTTCTCTGTAAAGTATTTGGGCACAGCAAATACTATTCTTGGGATGGAGATCAGTCGAAAGTGAGTCCAAGATGCTACACTTGTTCCAAAAGAAGTACATTCATCAGGTACTTCAACATTTTGGGATGGACGGATCGAAGAAAGTGAGTAACGCCCTTACAGCTCACTTTAGTTCACTGAAGAGTAGTGTCTAGCTACCGATGACGAGAAGACAGATATGAAGCGGGTTCCATATGCTTCAGCTGTGTGAAGCCTCATGTATGCTATGGTGAGTACAAAGCCATACATCGATCATGCAGTTGGCACAGTTAGCAGGTATCTTTCCAATCCTAGAAGGGTACATTAGAGTACGGTTAAGTGGGTTCTACGGTACCTTTAAGGTACTACCGATTGGAGACTTTCCTTTGGTGGTGACGAACCGAAGCTGGTCGGGTATACTGACGGTGATATAGCTGGAGATGTAGACAGGAGGCGCTCGACTTCGAGCTATGTGATGATGTTTGCTAGTGGAGCGGTATCGTGGCAGTTACAGTTGCAGAAATGTGTTGCCTTCTCGACAATAGAGGCAGAGTACATTACGACAGCAGAGGCTTGCAAGGAGTTGCTGTGGATAAAAAAGTTGCTACAGGAAGTGGGGCTAGAACAAGAGCAGTATACTTTGCTTTTGTGACAGCCAGAGTGCCATTCACGTTGTGAAGAACTTGACATTTCATAGTCGGTCCAAGCACATTGAGACTCGATATCATTGGATACGGGATGTGGTTGACAAGAAGGATGCAACGCTTGAGAAGATTCATACAGATGACAACAAAGCAGACATGTTCACGAAGGTTCTTCCAAGGGGAAAGTTCGAGCACTGCAGTAGGATCGTCGGGATGACGACCCCCTCCACATAGTTGTGAAGGAAGAGATTTGTTGGAGTGGGTGGGGTTCCCAACCTATGTGTAAAATACCCCAGAGTCGGATTGGGTATTCCTGTATATAATAAAAATATTCCAATAGATTTAGATTGGGTATTTCGTTATGTAGTAGGAATATCCCAATGGAGTTGGATTGGGTATTCCTATATATAATAGGAATACATCAATAGTTAAATTGAGTATACCTACATATAGTAGAATACCCCAATTAGTTATGGATTTGAGGCTATATATACTAGGTATTTCCTCACCATAAAACATATCTAAAAAAAAGAGGATCAATAGTGCTTTACAACTTTTGAAAGAGATAAAGGACTAAAGACTATTGTGAAAGAGAGACTATTTCGAATAATTTTTTGACATCTCTTGTTCTTCGGAGTCTACAATTAAATTTTCTTCTTTCAAGTGAGTTGTGGTGATCCGTTTGGATCGGGAGGAGCTTGTAGAGGGTGTATTCTCTTTATTCTATTAGTGGAGGTTCTTCAGGGTTGGACTCCGATCGTCCCGTGGTTCTTCTCATTTGGATTTTCCACGTCAACAATATCTGTGTCTGCGATTTGTGTTTGTCATTTTTGGTTTGTATGCTTTTGCTCGATTTTCTCGTAGGACTCTCTGGTGTGGGAGAACAGCTTTCGCACTTCGTTCCCTATATATATATATATATATATATATAAATATATATATATATATATATATATATATATATATATATATATATATATATATATATACACACATTTGTTTTGGAACAACCATGTCATATATTCATATAAAAGGCATAAAATGCCAATGCATGTATATGTAAGCACATGACCAAAAGAAAAATAAAAGACGGGGAAGCAAAAAGATGCACCCGCTTAGCGACCTAACACCTCCTACAGCCTCAGCTATTTAAGGAGTTCCAGAAGTCGACCTTGATGTGCTTGCAAAATCTGGCGACCTTGAGGATCTGTCTGTTGACCTTGAAAATAAATTAGGCCGAGTTGTACTGATTCCCTTCGTACCTGTATTTGTTACTCTTCTTCCAAATGACCCATATGATGGCGGCTGCCACGATCTGATGTCCGTGAGAGGCCTCACCCCAGGTGGCTAAGAGATCGTTGAAGCTCCCATTGTCCGATTTCAGAAATCAGGACGTCGTACGCCACACCTTAGATGCCAGGACGCCCGTCGATAGAATGTGGTCCTCAGTTTCTGTCTGGGTCTCCATGCAGTAATAGCAAGCAGATGCTAAGCTGAAGCCAATTGTGGTGATGGCATCTTCAGTAGAAAGTTTTCTTAAATAGGCTCTCCAAAGCAAAATGGACCACTTCTTCGGGATAGGAGACTGCTAAAATAGTAAGATGGTGGGGTATGCCAGTCCGGTCCCGCGAGCCACCCGACGGGCCGAAGCGAAGGAAAATGATCCGTTAGCCGTCAGAGACCGCCTAAGTGAGTCGAGATCCGTCCCAACCACCACTCTGGAGGTGGCTAAAGCTGCAGCCGCCTCCTCACCGAGCCACGTGTGAACTCGCCCCCAGTTCCATACTCCGAACAAAATACTGATCAAAGTAAATAAGACATGTTAAAGACAAATCGGTAAGAAGTTACTATTAAATTAAAGACGAAGAGTCAAAAACATATTAAATAACTAAAAGATATCAAATAGTCAAGCTAGTCAAATAACTTAAAGACAAATGTGTCACACTAATAGAAAATAAAATACTATATAGTGTGAACTAATCATTTTAAGCTAAACAGCTAGTCAAGCTAGGATTATGTCTCACATTGATTCAAACAATAAATAACTAAAAGATATCAAATAGCAAAACATTAACAAGAACATGATAGATTCTATAAATAAAATCATAAAATAAATCATTTAGCATGCTACCGACATGGTTCAAGTGACCACACTTATGTTGGTACAATTGCATGAAAGATGACCTTTGTCGTTGTGCAACCACCAACACGTTCCATGGTTCTATGGTTCGGCATAAGTAGCTCCACCTGAAATATTAGGTGAAGACTTTGGTATCCAATACTTGGATCCACATTTGTTAGCTTTGGTAACCCATTTGCACAAGTTCATATCGACTAGTTTTCTAATCTGACAAGGATTAGAAACGTGTCCATTCATACCACAATAATGACAAAAAGTATTAATATTAGTGCCATGTGAAGCAGTATGAGAACATACAGTGGTGTGATATGATGTGCGTGGATACTTGTAATAGAAAGCATAGTTGCGTGAAGCTTTAGGTTTGCTTGCTTCCTTTCTAGATGATCTGTCGTGTTTGACTTTTTGATGTGCTATGTGTCTTGTGTTAGACTGAGTCATAGGTTGTATTACCTGCTTTCCCATTCTAATATCTAAATTTTTAGAGTTAGCACAGATCTCATCATATTTAGCAGAAAGGCATCAATTCTACATGAAGCAATAGAATACTTCTTCTTTTTTTATGCTAATTCCTCCTTAAGTTTAGCATTTTCTTGAGTGCTTTTCTCAATGCAATCAAGTGCCTCATGCAATCTAAACTTCAGTATGGAAATCTCCGTAGAATTATTAGAAGGAGAACTATTTCTATCATCATTAAATAAGCAAGTAAGCTTTTCATTCTCCCGCTTATAGGATAGAATATCCTTTCTAGCTTGCTTATACTTATCTAATACTTTCTTGTGTTCTTCTAATAGATCACTGAAAGCAACAGATAACTCATCATGAAAAGATTTACTCTTTTTAAAAGAATCGTTTTGTACCTTATTTGATAATGCCATTGAGCATGAATTTGCAGCTTGATGAGGTCTCTCTTCTTCTTCTTCAGAATCTCTTGCTTCGCTTTTACACCATATGCTTATGCTAGCGTACTTGTGAGACGATGATCTTCCTTCATTTGATCTTTCATAGTGACTCTCCTTTCTAGTAGTAGTATAATCTTCTTGGATGTGGCCTATCTTCTTGCAATTGTCACATACAAGCTCTTCTTCGTATAAGGGATTGTGTTGTACCTTAAATCCCAATTCCATCATGCATATATTTTCATCATTATGAATACTATTCTTCTCTCTAGAGTTGCTAGCTTTGCTTTCATACCTGCACTCATAAGTAGCTTCAAGAACTTTCCAAATTTTATGAGATATTGTGCAAGTATTAATAAGATTAAATACATTTATGTCAACAGCGCAATAAAATATATGCATACCTTTTGCATCAAGGCTAGCTAACTTCTTTTCTTCCTCCGTCTAACTATAATAATGCTTGTTGATTATAGAGGTTATAGGAATAGAAGTGATAGTAGGTTTTTTGTAGCCATTGACAACAATTGACCATAAGTCAAAATCTAGAGACTTCAGGTAGAAGCTCATCCGTGTCTTCCAATAACTATAGTTTGTTCCATCAAATAGTGGGAGTCTATTTGAGGATTGCTCTTCAGTTGTGAAGTACATACTTGCTATATGTGATATAGTGATCAATGTAACAGCAGTTATATAATAACAATATTATCTCGCTTTACCTGTATAACCCGCTCTGGTAATGAGAATCTGCTCCAAGGATGTTAATCCAAAATATCTCTATAAGGAGCACCTGTTCTGATACCAATTGTAGATATCAACTGTAGGAACGAGATGTAAAGCGCTATACTCTAGAGGGGTGTGAATAGAGTAGGCAGCAAAAATTAGCTATTTAAAAAATCGTTAGTAACAAGAACACAGAATATATATCACATATATGTAAATAAAAAATAGAGAGCAGAGAGCAAACGCAAACACAAGGATGTATACTGATTTCCCTCTTGTGAGGACTACTCCAGTCGAAAGAACTCTAGCTTTCAGTTGAATCCACTATGGAAAATCACCGCAAGTTTTTTATCCGAAGTCCTTGCAACTTCTACAACGCGAGCTTTGATCCGAAGTACTCGACCAACTTCAATTGTGAAGTGTCAATCTTCAATCAAGCCTCTGATTAAAATCACTCTGAAACTTCTAGACCATACCGTACTGGCAAATCGACTAGATGATTGTAACTGGCTTGGGATTTGAAAATGAAAGCTTTGGGACACTTTAGAAGAAGTAGTAGGCTTATAGAGAAGAGATATAAAAATGAATTGGTGAGTTGAAATGATTGAAATCCTTCTCTTTCTATAGTTTTTTCAAAGGCAAAATTCTGTCAGAATTTGGACAGAATTCGGGCAGAACTATATGTGAAAATCTCGAAAATATCCGTAACTGCAGGAGGACCAAGTTCAAAATCCAACGTCCACTAACCGAACTCTGGCCGAACTCGGGCGAAATTCTGTTGGAGTTCTGTTAGGATTTTTACAAATAGGTTTTGGGCTTTTTGAAATGTCAAGCAGTTAGGAAGTAGTTTGGGCTTTTGTAAGTGGGCTTGTTTTTAAAATGAAAATGTATTTTGAAAATGTTTCTTGGGTAGCCTATTTGCCAGTACGACGTATTATACATTGTATTCCTAGACTTAATAAATATAAAAAATTTATTGATAAAATAGGAAAACCAAGAGCCCTTTGATGACGCCTTTCTTCTAATATTTGAGCAGACTTGAAGACGCTTTTTTTCTTGATGGCGATCGTCCAAAGATAAACATATCTAGAAATCTGAATACCTTTCGGTGGCTTCGCCCCCGAACCCCCATGGGTGGCGCTTCCCCCTCCCTGTATATAAGAATATGTTAGACGAACAAAACAATTTGATACAAGCATAGCAATATGATATAGAACATTAGGACAATGCTAAGTTTAAGTAGCAACATGATAGTGATTACATGAATATTAGTGATATCATTATGGTAAACTTAATTGATTAGCCATATTCAAAAACATAATATAATCATTGGGCTAACACATTGAAGAGCTAGAGAAGAGGGGACAAACAAGCAAATAATTGTTACAAGACATTAGATCATCTGATATGCAAAGTAAGGCGTTCCAAATATTACATATTCAGATGATCATGAAGCTAGTAATACAAAATGTGAAGACTAGCAAGAGTTAAGTCATACATGATCAACCCTAGGGTTTGTCAATCATGTTACAGCCCTTAGGCAGACAAAAATAAAGTTTCAACACGAGCTAACACGTGTTCGACGGCTAAATGCCTCAAAAAAATAATTTACAATAGAGTGGGAGAGCAAAATAAGAAATCCACTCATTGCCAAGATTACGTCTGGTGTTTACCATCTGGCTGGAAAGCAGGTAGATCCTCGGGTGCTTCTCCAAAATCTGGCTATATAAAACCACCTGGGTCAGACCCCAAAAAGAGCAAATGCCACAAGGGAGGCTCCACTTAGGAACTAAAACCAGCATATATAGAATAGGAAAACTGATAAAAGTGCATAATTAAATAATATAAAAGACATGCTTTAAAGAACATACTAGCTTGTATTAAGAAAATAAGAAGTAGAATATAATTCCCATGTTAATCATGAGATAATCATTCAGGCACGACCAATCAAGTCCTACAGCTTACTAACATTAGCTAACTAGGGTTGTCAGGCCTAGTTACTAACAAGATGTAGTAAGATATTCCCGCAGTCACAAGCCCTGCAGACTATCTAGGTTATCTAGGCGAGGTTACAAGAGTTTATCAAGAGATAAGAGAATTATTAGGTGACTTAGAGTGCAACACTTGACAGTGTGCTGGAAATGTGCTCTACTCATCGGCAGGCTACAAGTTCACAGGTGTGACCGGGATAACAGGATCGCTTGTAACTGGAAAAATCTCTATATGAACTACTTGATCAATCTAGTTGTTAACCTAGTCAGATTCAGTACTAATCCCTGACCATGGTAACTAGGAATCCATATCCTAGACATGACGCAAAACAGGACAGGTAGCTTGTACTGGCACAATAAAGAAAATCAACCACGGTTTCAAGACAAGAGTTACAATAGCAAGATAGGAATGGCCATCGCGACAACAATCAAGATTATACATATCATGTCAGGTTTACTTGTCATGTCAAGAGTACTTGTCAAGAGTGCGCCCCGATGGGCCACTATCATGAATATCAAGACGGGTTCATGTTATCATGTTCGAGTCAAGTCAATACTCAATTCAAATCTCATTCAGCTCAAGTTCAAGTCAAGCTCAATTCTAGCAAGTCATAAACATGCTCAAACTCTATCATGCTTAATATTAATAAGTTATCATGTTGGGTCGTCGCAAGTTAGGCCAAGTACAAAATGTATGCAAAGGTCAAGACACTACACTAAGAACTATATAAACAAGCATGGAGATATGGGACAAAGGGTATCATAGCAAAAATGGTGCTGGACAAATGGTGCTGGGCCAAATAATGCTGGGTGGCATTAGGCCAAGAGAGCACTGATTTGTGCTGGACCAAAGAGAGTACTGAGTGGCGCTGGGCTAAAGAGGGCACTGAGTGGCGCTGGGGCAAAGAGAGCACTGAGTGGCGCTGGGCCAAAGAGAGCACTGAGTTTTGCTCGACAAGTGGCGCTGGGCCAAGTAGCGCTAGAGATAGCACGGCGCTAGGGATAGCACGACGCCAGGTGGCACGCGCTCGCTAGGATGGCACGACGCCAAGGGGCGCGCGCTCCGAGATAGCACCGCGCCATGGGGTATGCACGCTTTGGGATGCCACGACGCTATAGAGCGCCGGCTGAAAGATGCGACGCTAAAGAGCGCGTGCACAACCGAGATGGCACGACACCAAGGGGCGCACGTGCACTGCTCATCTTCTCCAACAGCACCAAAAGTGCTTAGTTGAACCCATAAACTAGAAATGGCATAACTCACTCAAAATAAGTCGAAATCAAGACTTTCAAGGGTCTAAATTGTGAAAAATCAATTTTCCACAACATAGAACCAATAGATCTCAAACTAACAGAGTTAAAGAGATTCAAAACAGAGGATTCGGTTCGTCGAGACTGTAGCTCCCCTTCCCAAAATTTTGAATTTTTTTATTATTATTTATTTTATTTAAAAGGTGATTCTTAGATTTTTATAAATAATTATTTAGTTAATTATTACGGTAAATAATTTTAGCCATGGTTAGGAATTAGAGTACAAGGTGACTAGAAATCATTACACGGATAGTGCAGTGGCGTGCCTTGACTAGTGTATTAGCCATGTCAGGGAAGGCCAAGCCATAAGTGTGTCCTAACTAGAAAAACCAGGCCAAGTTGTAACATGACCATTATAAATAGTTTAGTTATTTATCATTAAGATTTATTGACTTTTCGGGAACCCAGTTGTACCGAACTAGTCCGGACCGGACCCGAACCAAGTCCAAGCCCACGTAGTTGGGTAGTATGTTCAGAGACGACCATATAGATGTATGTTGTATGGCTAATTTTACTTTAGTGATTTAGAAAGTAATTTGGAAACGATTGTTATATATATAAACATATTATTGTGCTTACTATTAGAAATAGTATTTTGTTTGATAATATAGTAAATATTTTCCTTAACAAATATGTTGGACTTTTGGGCATATATATATAGAAGTATATTCATGGTATATGAAACTAGGCCTTTATAAATATGTAACAATATAATTTATGATATTTATATAAATTTTGGTATATAAAGTTAAGAATTATATATTGCCATATTGGTCATGCATAGAATATTGTATTGATTATATTTAGATTTATAGGTATATACATATATTCATGTTATATATATATATATATATATATATATATATATATATATATATATATATATATATATATATATATATATATATATATATATATATATATATATATATTAAAAATATATATATATATATATATATATATATAATATATATATTTATTACGTTGAGTGTATATATGTGGTAGTATACATGTATGTATATATATATACGTGAGCGTATATAAATATGTATATATGTATATATAATAAGCTATAGTATAATAAAGAAATCAAACATCCCAGCCCATAGGCCCAGCCAAGCTATTAGATGCCGACCCAAGTCCCCACAGCAGCAACATCCCAGCCCAGGAAACCCCCACAAGTTCCCCAGCCCAACCGTTCAACCCGGGAGCTAGGAATTCCAGCCCGACCTTTACGATTGAAACCGAACACTTACACGTATATATATGAAGAGATCGACAGAGAGAGGGAGGAACTCGAAACCCTAAACTATCGCCACGCCACGCCACCCCCAAAGTTCAGGTCGAGACTGAGCGACACCCCGGCCACCGCAGCGCTACCCTGGGCGCCGTCGCGCGCGGCCACGGCCGCGCAGAAACAGCAAAGGCAGCAGCAGCCGCACCCAGGCCGAGCACCACTTTTCAAGGTCAAGTTTCTCTTCTATTTCTCGATCATTTTTTGTTCTATTGAATCCAACGTAAAGCCTATATATACCTCTTCGAAACCCTTGAAAGGGAATTCGTCGTAAACCCTTCGATCGACCAAGAACTTGACGTGAAGTCAATCAAATAACTGATCAAAACATAACACAAGACAGTCCATACACCCATGTTCGGAGATCGATTCCGATCGATCTTGTAACTGTTTAGAAGTTGTACTTGAAATACAGTTATAGACCACATATAGAACTCCAAAATCCTTCAGATAGATTAATTTTTTGTTCACTGTATAAAGAATAATTGGATTGTAAAGTTACAGAAAAACATGTTTTCAAAATTATGAAATTTTAATAAAAACCTTCGATACGACGTGCATCCCGCCAAACTGGGTGACGTGGTCCCGAACCGAAATCATCGGAAGGTGCGTAACGGCTTCGTGGATGTGTGGGCTTTGACGAAATTCAAATTGGTTACGTGTGCGCGGCGAATTTGATGCGTATCCGTCGAAATTCACTGTATCGGCCTCTGTATAAATTTTCTAATTACTTTGTGCACGTTCGTCAGATAGAGACAAAACTTGTGCCAACAGGACCGTATCATTTTTTTGGTCCTATATACCATGTTTGGTCCAATTCTGAGATAGTTGATCGAATCACCATTTTGCGGATCCCATGATCCGATTCAATGGGCGATTTCGTGCACGACCTACCGAAATCCAAAATTGGACATAACATTGGGTTCATATCATCAAAATAAATCCGTATACATATAGTTTGACGACTTTATAGACCAATGACTTTGGCACGCTTTTCGGTACAAAGCGGGTACAACGGCGGATACCGTTTTGGCCCGAAATGACCGTTTTGCCCCTGTGTCAAGAATTGGACTTAAGGACATGCAATCCCAGCTAATTTGACTATTCTGAGAATGTTGGCAATGTCTGTTTCAGTTTTCGGAGACAGTTGTGAGATTTGGACTTTATGGCGTACCAGTTGACGGTATATTATTGGATCTTCATGCTATCACCAGGCAAGATACCTTGCCTCCCTCTACAGTCTATTTATATGTATATTTCTATTATTATCTAGTTTTATTGGTTGATTATTGACATATGATTTTTAAATCGTACATGCCAGTATATATATAGTCCTTGTTTATAGTTAATTTTGTGGTTCATATTGGATTGGTTCTCTCGTGTATCTTGATTGGGTCGTGTCGTGTCATCACTTGTACTTGGACTGAGTCACATCATGTCATAGGATGAATAAGTCATAACGGAACTGATGTACCTTGGATTCTTGAAGCTAACCTGCGAGTCCACACTAGGGGCGAGGGTTAGTAGTTCTTTGTACCTTGATTTCGTGAAGCTAACCTGCAAGTCCACATTAGGGGCAAGGGTTAGTAGTTATCTGTACCTTGATTTTTGAAGATAACCTGCGAGTCCATACTAGGGCGAGGGTTAGTGGATATCTGTCCGCACCTGTCAGTCCATACTAGGGGCGAGGGTGATTCTTGATGCTAGCCTGCGAGTCCACACTAGGGACGAGGGTTAGTAGATGTTTCAAACCTGCGAGTCCATACTAGGGGCGAGGGTTTGAGTATCTATTGATCTCGTGACATGTTTTTCGCTTGTTCTCCTCCAGCAGTTCGTTTATGCATAGTGGTTCTTCCAGTCGTGTATATTCGTGTTTTCGTGTTAATTGGACTTTTCTATTTATTTCCTGTATTTTCTTTATTGCATGATAAACTGCTAAATAGGTATATTTTTATATATCTTGCTATGTCCCCTGAGGGCCTGATGATCTATTCAGGTTTAGTGATTGCATGGAGTTAGCTAGTAGTTCTGGATGGTAGATGTGATGATACGCTTGCGGGATTCAGGTATCGTTATTACGTTTGTTATCCTTTCGGGTTTTACATTCCTTATCATGAGATATCTTGCTTATTGATTCAGTTTATGAGACTCTTGTTATATTCCTTGGAGTCTCATCGGACATATATGCTAGTGGGATGCAGACCACGACCCATAGTTGTTCATTCATGTTTATATTACTCTTGTGGATTTGAAATATAGATTGAATTGTCATGATTTGGCAGTATACCATAATCTTGATAGCGTTTATGTATTCGAGTTGGGCTGAAGTCCGCTTGATGCGTAGCTGGCTTGCTCACGTGCTTGCATCCGAAAAGCGGGTGCGGGTCGTGACAGAGCAAAGCGACGGATGGTGATGAGTCAAAGATTGAGGATCAGTCTATTGGTCCCATAACAGCTGGTCTCCAGGTGGGGGTTGCTCTACGGATCCGATTTGGCGATAGGTGGTTTGCCAAATATTCACGGAGAGACATCAGTTTCAGCAGTTCGAAGCCAGGGAGGAGATCAAGTTTTACAGCAAACTCATTCTGAGGCGGGAGCATTATCATTCACATACTTCAAGGATAGCCGGGGTCATTGACGGCATGCACAGTGCGTGATGTTCTGCCCGAAGATGCATGTGTATGGGGGAGCTTCAAGTTCGGACACGAATATGGGCAGGTTTAGGAGTTCGAATCTTGTGAGAACCGTACCGTCCGCTTGGTTGGGCCAGCCAAGAGTGAAGAAGCTCATCAGAACGTTAACACTTTCCAGTAGAAGACAAAAATCAGGGACAAGTAGCCAAGACTTACGGTGAGGCTGATCGTTAGGGACTTTGGTCTTGGTAGTGTCATTGATATATGCAGGATCCCAGTAGTGCAGGAGGTTCTACGCATGGCAGCTAGCGTCGACACATGAGGCTGAGAAGCTGAAGACAAAGGAAGATGTAAAGCAACTCGAGGGATCGAGATCAGCAGCATGGAGGAGCAGAAATTCTGTCGTGGGACGACATACATGGAGTCCGCTTGAGGACACATCGGGTCAATACCCTCTCATCGGACTGGAGGAAGAGATTGTTGGAGTCCAGTCTGGATTTGGTAACAACATACTTGTGGAATCCAAATCTTATTAAATATTTGATCTGATTAGATTTGGATGTCCATAATTGGTGTTGTGCTATTTAGATATAATATGATTCTTATTTTAGGAAATTCTATTATGATCTAAAATATGATAACTGATGGAATTAGTGACGTAATATGATTCTTATTTGAGGGCTTCCTAATTAAAGAAATCATATTTGACGTAAAATAGTATTTCTTATCCTATATATATGGGGTATGGGTGGAAGCAAAAGAAAAGATAAAGCACAAAAGTAGAAATTCAGAGTGCTTGTCCACAAGAAAATCTAAGAAAAAATCCGTACTTTGTTCTTAGGACTTCGTCATCCAAGACAGAAGGAAGAAGAAGATCTAATCGAGGAGTCGTCAACTTTGGTTAGAGATTGCTATGGGTTGGTGCGTGATCTCAATTGTAATCTTCTGTTTTTCTTCTTAAGAGTGGTGAGGGGGTTGAACCTATTAGGACAAGGGTTCAACGTGGTTCTGTCAGTCTTGTAATTTTAACTGATATTAAAGGTTGGAAGTTGTCGAGGTGACGTACGTCACCGCCAATACTCTCATCTTTTGCTTGGTGTCGTTAGACGGGGCCAACTCCGATCGGATCAACACCGTGTTCCAAACATCATGTCCACAACTATGAAGCACGAACACTCAAAAAATTCGATATTTTCCTCCTTTAGGGCCGCCAAAATAGAAATGATGTCCTTCTAGATATCCATACTTGTCGTGTCATATATTCATGTGTATATGCAAATATAAGCTCCACAAATGATTGCTTTTTTTCTCATAATGAACATAATTTAATTATCATTATTTCTGATATGTTTAAACTGTGTCAGGTTGTTATGGAACACCTATCCGTGGAAGAAGTGGCAGCCATGAATGAAATGTTCCAAACGATTTCGTTAGCTTTACCTGCCATCTACCTATTACTATGAAGGCTTCACTTTCAGGTGCTTAAACAAGAATCCTTCACACCAACAAACAAAATAAAATACACTTGCACTTCGGGATTGTTTGGTTGTTGCTAAGTGTGTTCAATGATGCACGTTGTCCATTTCTGGAGTGATTGCACTGGCCCGGGCCACATGGTGCACGACCATTGGCCCCCTGGCCCGGGGATGGCTCGTGCTAGCAGGAAGGCCAATGATGAACGCTATGTGGCTGCGGACCAACGCGGTCATCTCCCCAGGGACGGGCAAATATCATTTTTCGAAGTGTCACAAGTGGCCTTTTTGTGTGCATGGTGTTCAAACTGAGCTTACTTCGCACGTTGGATGGTTGTAAGGCCTCGTCTGGGTCATGGATTAAGGAATCAGAACATGAAACATGTTCATTTTATTTATTTGGTAGCCCCAATCTTGGAAAGCATTTTCCTGACATAGAGGAGGAAAATGATCCTCTCATAACTCATTGGGTTCATTTGCGCTTACCAAAAATTATGACAAAATAGCCATGTGTTATTGCTATTTTACCAAATAAATATTCGTATTATGTTAACTATAATTTGTTGACATGGATATTACTGGAATTGATATATATATTTTCTTGCTTTACCTGCAAAACCAAACACTGGAAGGAAAATCATATGGTCTTTTTAAAATGTTTTCTTGTTTTTACAAACACAAAAAGAAATCTAACATGAATATTTTTTCCATCCCATGGAAAATACAAACGAATTGATTTCCTTCCGTGAAACCAAACGAGACATAAATGTATTAAAAGTGGTACTTTCAATACACTTTCAATGCATCTGCTTTCAAAAGAAGACAATTTTGATGTTTGGTTAGTCATTGCAAGTCCATTTAAAGTGGAGAATTTTGTTGCAAATGGATAGTTTATAAGTTACAGTAGAAATATGAGTGAAACACGCTGCAAGTGAAGATTTTTTTGCTATTTTTTTTATTAGATCAATTGAATTAACTTATTCGTTAAATAATATATTTTTGTTTAAAAAAAAATTCTGCTGAATAGGATTACACTTTTAGAATATGCTGTTATTCAATTTTTTTTAATTAGGAATATGATATTAAATTTTTGGCTTAATTGCACTTTGATACCCTCAACTATTCTGCTTTTTCAAGTTGATACCTCAACTATTATTTTTCAACTTGATACCCTAAATTTTTTGGACAATAATGTCCTTACCAAAAAATTAAAACTACCACTCCACCCCCCCCCCCCCCCACCCCCCCCCCCCCCCCCCCCCCCCCCCCCCCCCCCCCCCCCCCCCCCCCCCCCCCACTTTCGGCCACCACCCCCGTCCTCTCCCGACGCCCCGCCCGCTCCCTCCACCCCTCCCCCCCTCCCCCCCTCCCGCACCGCCTGTACCTCCCCCTCCCCTCCCCCCCCCATCTCCCTACCTCCGGCCATCCGCACCCTCCTCCCGCTCCCTCCCCTTCCTCTTCCGCTGCCCTCCTTTTCCGACTCCACCATCGCCGGAGAGGGGGGGGGGGGGTCGCCGACGCGGGTGGGGGGGGGAGCGGAGTAGGGGAGAGGGGAGAAAGGGATAGGGAAGGGATAAGGGCATTTTGAGAATTTTTAAATATTTAGGTATTAAGTTGAAAAAAAATAATAGTTGAGGTATTAAGTTGTTGAGTAAAAATGTTTATGGTATCAACTTGAAAAAGCGGAATAGTTGAGGGTATCAAAGTGCAATTTAGCCTAAATTTTTTGTTAATTATTATATATCCAATAATTAATTTTTTTGTTAAATAATTTATTTTTTAATTAAATATGAATTAATATATTTTGATAATTAATATTAATTAATATATTTTGTTAAGTAAATTTTCATAATTACTGCTTTTTAAAATAATTTATTTAGTTAATTTTGCTAATTATTCGTTACTTAATATTTGTTAATTGTTGGTTAATTTCAATTGCCACTTCCGCTTTCAATTTTCATAGCTAACATATTTTGGAAAGTGACACTACTTGCATTTCAACATGTTGAAAGTGTCCAAACAGCCCCTTTCTCTCGCTACATGAAGTGATATATTTATAAAGTCATGAGAAAAATGATTTTTAACGTGTATTGAGAAGGTTAGGGTTATTTGAAGTTACCTACATGTTCATCGGTGGTAGTCCATCTCAAATGAGTTTGTGAAAGTGATCCTCAAGCTAATTAAGACTTGAGAGATGCGTTCTATGTAATAATCTTGCAATTCATTATAGTAAAAAGTACGAAAAAGGATGGGTAGGTTCAAATTAGACAGAACCTCGATAAATCTTGCGTGTACGGTATAATTATTTTCTTCTCATTTCATCAGTCTACATAGACGAAAAAGAATGTGTGGTCATGGACCGAAAACTATGATATTAGCGAAAATGTCTCTTAATGTAGCAACAAAAGATATGATCAATTGAATGTGAACAGATTTCATGAGGGGAAGGTAGGTTGAGCTCCCTTCACAGATGCAAATTTGTGGCCATGGATCCAAAACTAGGAAGACGGAAAAAAAAAACCAGCGCGCCAGAAGTCATTGATTAATTCCTATTATAAATACATGAGCAACTCCTTGTTCAACTCATCAGTCATCACACCAACACAACTTTCTATTAGATTCTTAGCTACTTAATTACCACCACGTACTACTTGCTCTCTATCAAAGATGGGCAGCCTCCCACTTGACACATTCCGGCCACTAGACCTCAATGACTTCACCAGGGAGTCCAATGCCGTCGTCGACTTCATCGCCGACTACTACCGCAACGTCGAGCAATACCCGGTCCGAAGTCGAGTCGAGCCTGGCTACCTAAGCAAGCTCCTCCCCGACTCCGCCCCCCACGAGTCCGACTCCATTGAGTCCATACTCGAAGACGTCCGCGACGACATCTTCCCCGGCCTCACCCACTGGCAGAGCCCCAACTTCTACGCCTACTTCCAGGCCAATGCGAGCACCGCGGGCTTTCTGGGAGAGATGCTTTGCTCCGGCCTCAACACTGTAGGATTCAGTTGGATATCGTCCCCCGCTGCGACCGAGCTCGAGAGCATTGTCATGGACTGGATGGGGAAGATGCTCGGCCTTCCGAGCTCTTTCTTGTTCTCCGGCGGCGAAGGAGGGGGAGGGGTTTTGCACGGGAGCACGTGCGAGGCCGTGGTCTGCACCCTGGCCGCGGCGAGGGACAGGGCCTTGAGTAGGATCGGACACGACGGCATCACCAAGTTGGTCGTCTACTCCTCCGACCAGACGCACTTCACGCTGCAGAAGTCCTCAAAGCTAGTCGGCATCCCTCCATCCAATTTGCGGGTTATCGAGACGTCGGCTGCCTCCGGCTACGCATTGACTGCCGAGAGCCTCCGGTCGACAATAGAAGCCGACATTGCGAAAGGTTTGGTTCCGTTGTACCTATGTGCAACTGTCGGCACCACTGCCCTCGGCGCAGTGGATCCTTTGCTAGACCTCGGCAAAGTTGCCAACGAGTACAACGTCTGGCTCCACGTCGACTCCGCCTACGCCGGCAGCGTCGGCATATGTCCGGAGTTCCGCCACTACTTCGACGGGGTGGAGCTGGCCGACTCGATCAGCATGAACCCACACAAGTGGTTCCTCACCAACATGGACTGCTGCTGCCTGTGGGTCAAAAACCCGAACCTCTTAATAGACTCGCTCTCCACGAATCCGGAGATACTGAGGAACAAGGCGTCCGACTCCAAGGAGGTGGTCGACTACAAGGACTGGCAGATCGCGCTGAGCCGGCGGTTCCGGGCGATAAAGTTGTGGCTGGTGATAAGGAGGTACGGGGTGGATAACTTGAGGAAGCACGTAAGGAGCGACGTGGCGATGGCGAAGCGGTTCGAGTGGATGGTGTCGGCCGACGAGAGGTTCGAGGTGGTCGTGCCTCGGGAGTTCTCGCTGGTCTGCTTCCGGCTAAAGCCCAAAGACGTCGACGGATGCAATGATAATGACGGTGGTTTCGAGCTCAACCGGAGGCTTCTTGAGGCTATCAACTCGAGCGGGAAGGCTTTCATGATCCATGCAGTGGTGGGAGGGATGTTCGTGCTGCGGCTCGCCATCGGTACTACCATGACGGAGATCCGGCATGTCGATGCCACTTGGAAGCTCATTCAAAGCAAAGCTGATGAAATATTAGGGCTCATGTACTGATAATTTCTTGCTAATGAGTTCCGTAATATATCCTTCAAAATAAAATAATACCCTACAATTCCATAACGTACCTCCATTCTATAAAAATGTATAGGAATGATTTTATATTAATTTCATATATGCATCAGAAGATATTATATATTAAAACAAGTAACCATTGAAATGCGGCTTATAGCTTTTCTTATAACTTCAGTTAGGGTCTGCTTCGATAGTTGGATTGATAGTTGTAGTTTAGAACCAGCTTTGGCGCGATATCACTTGTTGCAAAGTAAGGTTTAGTAAAGAAAAAGAATAAAAGTATTAGCCAATTTGTCGCAAATATAAGGTTTAGCTAGGAGAAGTAAACGTATTACGAAAAAGTATTTGTTTTTTGTAATTGAATTAATGTAATTGGAATCCAAATTGGAATCAGAATTGTTCTTGAAGATGTGATCTTTTGGAAGATTTTTTATCTTTTGTTTATAGAGTGAATAATGTATGAAACATTGTAAATCTCTAGTATTTGCGAGTTATAAGTCATACAACATGATCGTTCAGTATATGTAATAAGATCCAATATTTGTAGTCAAGTTGTTATTTTTGGCCTAAGAGTCGTTATAATTCCATCACAAACTATCAATAAAGACAATTGTTTTCATACATCTTTTGTCTATCAATGTTCTGCTTATTTCCGCTGCAATGACTTGATTCACTACCAAAATAAGTCATATCAGCGACGTAATTAGAGACGCCAACTTAAAACGTCGCCAATATTTTTGGTTTTAGCGACGCCAAATTTAAGCGTCACAATACGTCGCTGGTAGCGACATACAGCGACATATTGCGACTACCTATAGTCTAATAAAAACCAACGTCGTTGATTTGTCGGAAAACGTCGCTAGTTTTATCAGTTCAGCGACGTTTAGCGTCGCAAAGGTTATAACGTCGCCGAATATTAAACCAATACCGACGCTTTGCGACGTATTTCGGGCGTCGCTAATTTCTGCTAAATAGGGTTTCCTCGGTTCCAGTTTTCATTTCTCCCTCTCCCCAAATTTTTTGTTCCCGCCCCTCTTCCTCCGACCTCGACGACAGCCCGACCCCCTTCCCTCCGGCGCCGCTCATCCTCCTCCTCCACCGCGAGCTCCTTCTCCTCCCTCCGGCGAGCCCCTTCTCCTCCTCCTCCACCGCGAGCCCCTTCTCTTCCTCCACCGCGAGATCCTCCTCCTCCACCACCGCGAGGAGACTGAAGGTAAACCCTAACCCTAATTGAGGTGTTTTTCGTGTCCAAAATGGACACGGAGACATATTACGACCATGTGTTCACTGATACAGTGTGTTCGTGAGGTTTTGGACACTTTGTGTCCATTTGTTGGACACGTGGACACCCGCAAGCATGCATATATATGTATTTCACCTCTGTACACTTAATCCCCTCCTCTTCCACCACCGAACTTGTCCTCCTCCTCCTCTTCCACCACCGTGAGGAGACTGAAGGTAAATCCTAACCCTAATTGAGGTATTTTTCGTGTCCAAAATGGACACGGAGACACGTTACGACCATGTGTTCACTGATACAGTGTGTTCGTGAGGTTTTGGACACTTTGTGTCCATTTGTTGGACACGTGGACACCCCCAAGCATGCATATATATGTATTTCACCTCTGTACACTTAATCCCCTACATACACTTGTGTATTTTCGTATTAATTTGGATTTGCATATTGGGTTTGGGTTTTGATATAGTGTTTGATACATTGTTTCACCTTGCAACATTCCTACACTTATTTTAGACAACAAGTATATGAACCAATTAGTCAACATCTATTTGTTGAAGTATGGTACTCCATTCTTCGTAAGTTCTAGCTATATATAGTGTTTGATACATTGTTTCACCTTGCAACATTCCTATGACAACTCTTTGTAGAATTGTGTTAAAGTGTGAGTTCTACAGTATGAGTTCTACAGTATGGTTCTCTTTGTAGAATAAAATGACATTGCTCAATCCTATCGATCCTCCATACAAGTCTTCCTTCATCTATTGTCTTAAAGTGTGAGTTCTACAGTATGGTTCTCTTTGTACAATTGTGTCTTATTTTAGACAACAAGGGTTTCCTATTTTTATAGGTAACATGACAACATGTGTAAGAGAACATATAGGTGTGTGTTTGTATTTGAAAGGGAGTGTCACAAGAGTAAGACGTGAGCATGTGTTAGTATTTTGAGCTGTGAGAGTGTTTGTTCTATTGAGGTTAGTACCAACTGGCAAGTTAGGTTAAAAGAACCTGGGAACTATGGTGTGGTTGTATACATCATGTATATGTATGTGTGTGTCTAATGGGAGAAAGGGGAAGGGTTAACTAGTACCAGGTATTTGGAGAGGAGGGAGAGTTTATACTAGTATATATAGACTAATATTCTAAAACTTGACTTATACAACTTAGAAATGGCTAGTTTGACCAAGTTGGACTAGTTTAGCTTAGAGTTGGTTCGGTTGGACTATACATAATATATAGACTAATATCCTAAAACTTTACTTCTACAACTCAGCCTATATGAAATATTGTAGACACGGGTGATATACCGTCGCGATAATCTCTGACCACCGCACGCACAAACACGCGAAAGAAAAGTTAGCAATGCGAAAAGAAGATGACAGATAATCTCTGACCATTTAACGTAAAATATCATGTGTACATATACTGCAAAAAGTGTAGACCGCATGAACTGACAATTACATATCATTCACTACCTTGATGTATCTATCTTACAGATGGAGTTGAATTACTATCTGTGGAATCGTACTTGGATGTACAACCGTCATCCTGATGACATGTGCGGTGTGCGAGATGAATTCATAGAGGGTGTACACCAGTTCCTGCAGTTTGCCAAGGCGTTCCCTCAGTACATGGACGGTACCAAAATTAAGTGTCCGTGTGTGAGATGTCGCAACTTGAAATATCATCCAGAAGTGGATGTCACGTATCATTTATACTCGAAGGGTTTCACGCCGAATTACTATCAGTGGAGCGAGCACGGAGAACTTGTGTCTTTAGCATCGGAGTACGAGCCTTATGTGGATGTCCACAACAATGCTCCTTATGACGATGGGTTGGTGAACATGGTTTTCGACGCGGTCGGGCCTAGTTTCGATCAGGATGATCATGATGCACCTGAGGAGGCACCGAACCCCGATGCTGCACAGTTCATGGGGTTGCTGGAGAATGCAAGGACTCCATTATATCCTGGTTGTGAGGATCATTCACCGTTAGAGGTGGTTACAAGATTGTTGAGCATCAAGTCCGATTTTAATATGTCACAAGATTGCTACAACCGTCTTATGGAGTTGCTTATAGAAATATTGCCTGAGGGTGCGAAGTTGCCTAAAGACTTCTACCGATCTAAGAGGATGGTTAGATCGCTCTGGATGGGATACGAAAAAATTGATGCCTGTCGCAACGGGTGCATGTTGTACTATAAAGACGACAAGGATGAAGACGCATACAGATTTTGTGGTGTCGATCGCTACAAGGCATGTGGTAGAGGAAAGTCTGTCGGTGCCAGGAAGCCTACCTCTTCGATGCACTACTTGTCGTTGACGTCACGGTTGCAGCGGTTGTTTATGGTGAAAGAAACTGCAGAAAACATGAGTTGACATAAGCGGGAACATACCGAAGGAGTGTTGGATCACCCATCTGATGGAGAAGCATGGAAGCACTTTGATCGAGAGTATCCAGATTTTGCTTCTGATCCGCATAATGTCAGATTGGGTCTCTGCTCCAACGGTTTTACCCCATTCGGACTTTCGGGATCCCAGTATTCGTGTTGGCCTGTGATCGTCACCCCGTACAATCTACTGCCTTGGATGTGCATGAAGACTCCGTATATGTTTCTCACCGTTATTATCCCAGGTCCGAACAATCCGAAAAGGAACATCGATGTGTATTTACAGCCGTTGATTGATGAGTTGAATCAGCTGTGGGAAGTAGGTTCCAACACGTACGATGTATCTAGAAAACAAAATTTTCGGATGCGGACAGCACTTATGTGGACCATCAACGACTTTCTGGCCTATGGAATGTTATCTGGATGGAGCACGCATGGTCGTCTTTCATGTCCGTATTGCATGGACAGCACTAAGGCTTTCCGTTTGAAACACGGAGGCAAACCGTGCTTCTTCGATTGTCATCGACAATTTCTGCCGAAGGATCATCCGTACTGGAGGAACAGGAATGCTTTTCGTGCTGGCATTGTGGAGAAGGCTAATCCCCCGCCAAGGTGGACCGGATACACGATATGGGAAGAGGTAAAAGATTTACCAAGAGCTATTGAGCAGCCTGCTACGGGCTACAAGTGTGACGGATTTGGTCGCACTCATAATTGGACGAAGAGAAGTATATTCTGGGATCTTCCATATTGGAGCACCAATCTAATTAGACATAACCTTGATGTCATGCATATCGAGAAGAATGTGTTTGACAACATAATTAATACTGTAATGGACGTAAAGGGGAAGACGAAAGACAATCCAAAGGCTAGATTGGACTTGAAAAAAATATGTAGACGTCCTGCATTGCATTTGATAGAGGACGGGAATGGGAAGTTGAAGCAGCCTAAGGCAATTTTCTCACTGGAGAAGGAGGATAAAGTGAGGCTTTGTAGGTGGATTCAAGGTCTTGAATTTCCAGATGGGTATGTTTCGAACTTGAGAAGATGCGTCGACCTCAAGGAGAACAAACTGACAGGTATGAAGAGCCATGATTGTCACGTATTCATGGAACGGTTAATTCTGATTACATTTCGGGAATTCTTACCGCAAGCAGTTTGGGATCCATTGACGGAGCTTAGCATATTCTTCAGGGACCTTTGTTCTAAGAAATTGCTCGTTGAACTTCTAGAAAAGCAAGAGAAGGACATTGCGGTTATACTGTGCAAGCTAGAGAGGGTGTTCCCTCCTGGATTCTTTGACTCTATGGAGCATTTGCCGATTCATCTTTCCTACGAGGCACGTGTTGGTGGACCCGTCGAATATCGATGGATGTACCCGTTCGAACGACATTTGAATCACCTAAAAAGAAAGGTGAAAAATAAGGCTCGGGTCGAGGGTTCTATTTGTGAAGCCTATATTCTCGAGGAGATTACAAATTTCTGCTCCTCCTATTTCAAATCTCATGTTGATACGAATAGAACGAGGGCTCCGAAAAACGACGATGGATATCAAGAATTTAATGATGGAATACTGAAAGTATTCAATGCGTCCGGAAAGCCTTCGGGGAAAATGAAGAAGAGATATTTGAATGACGAAGAGCTAAGGGCTGCTCAGTTGTTTGTATTACTCAATTGCGACGAGGATGAAGTGGAGAAGCTAGAGGGGTAAGTAACTCAGGATGATGAGTTTACGTCATCTCAATGTAATAGTATAAGCTAATATTATTGTACTAATCGGCGGTTGCTTCGTTGTTTTCCAGTACAGATAATGATGAGTTGAGGCTGGTTAGACCCTACCTAACAGACGAAGCATTAGAACAAGAAATGAGACATCATTTTCCTTCTTGGTTGAGCGAATATGTAAGTAGCTCGGTAATTACTGGCCTCTTCTAATGCAACTGCGCAATAAATAACTTATTATCGCTTCTTTGATATTCAGGTCGATCGTCTAATTTCATCCGAGATTGAATTAATTAGAACTCTTGCCAAGGGACCAATTACTTTTGTTAAAATATGGCCAAGTTACTGTGTCAATGGCTTTCGGTTCAAGTCGACAAATGCTCCGATCAGAGACAGCTTCCTGGATCTTGATTCCACGAAAAACAGTTGTTTGTGTATCAAGTCTTCGAACTACAAAGACGTCGATCTAGGAAATGATTTCTTTGGCATCTTGCGAGAGATTGTGGAGTTGTCATATAATAATGGCAGAGAACCTGCAAAGATCGTGTTGTTCAAGTGTGAATGATTCGATCCGATTGAAAATCAAGGTTGGAAAATTGACAAGCATGGTCTTCTGGATATAAACTACAAGCGTAGATATCAAGGCTACGAACCGTTTGTCCTAGAAACTCAGGCTCAGCTCGTGTACTTCACAGCTTATCCGAGACGGGGAGCAACGAAGTCTGACTGGTGGGCAGTATGCAAGACTAAAGCCAGAGATACTTTTGATGTTGACGAAAAAGCTTACCAGGAGGACGAGCTACCTCTTATAACCAATATTGTCGATGTGGACTCCACGGAAGTTACGCATTACACGACACATAATGTAGAAGATGTAGAATTATCCGAAGAGGAAGACGAAGCCGACGAAGGCGAAGATGAAAGTGAAGATGAGGAGGAAGAGGAAGATGAGGTCGAGGAAGACGAACAAGATGATTATTCTGAAGATGATTGAGAGAGATATACTTATCTGAACTTAGATGTTTCTTCTAGAATACATTATCTGGACTTAGATGTTTATTGTAGAATGTATCATCATATGTTGTCTTGGTTATTATCTTGTCTTTGTTGTACTTTCATATTTCTAGTCTCTATTATTTGTTGTACTTTCATATTTCTAGTCTCTATTATTTGTTGTATTATCATATGCTGTTATCAGGTATGGCAGGTCGTTGTGGAGCGTACCGAAGGGGACAACGAGGTCACTCTCCTCCGGTACTTCCTACAGGTACTGCTAGAGGATGGAGTTTTCCTTCGGTACCTCATTCTGGTACCGGCTCTGGATCCTCGTCGCCGATTACTCCTCCATATCGGACAGTAGGTGGGCCTGGTGGGACGATGTCACGTGACATATCTCCTGGGACGAGTAGTTCCAGGCCTGTTGAGAGTGATCGCCCGTCTAGCGTTCCTACTGCTGATACGATGATGGAGACGGATGAGCAGATGGCGGAGGCTGCGGCGACGGCCGTGGCGGCAGCGCCGACAGTCGACCAGCATCATGCAGATGATGTGTGCGCACCTTCGGAGGAGAGGAGGACGGAGATCTGGGCCGACGGTACAAAGTAGGTGTTTTGGTTTATAATTTTTTTCTTTCTGTTTTTATCATAATTTAACTTTTTTCATGAATATAATATGTTTGTATAGATATCGTCCCCCCGAGGTACAGAGACGTCTAGGCCACATGCTGAGGCATAATTATGGTGGTGCTTGGATTAACTACTCTGAGGCTCCAGACGAGAGGAAGGCCTTCTGGTTTGCGCGCTTCAAGGTTAAAATATATTTGCTTTTAACATGAATCATATAATTTTTGTATATTATATATAACTGATAAATATTTGGTTTGCGCTCTTCTAGGATATGTTTTTCTATCCACCGCACCGGGCCGAGCTTATCGAGGGGATGTTTCCTGCCGTCGCTGCCAAGCTGATCCGCGACTCTATCAATGATCAGAAGGATCGTGATCGTGCCGAAAAGCCGATCCAAGGTTGGATCACCCCTGATCAATGGAATGCGATGAAGGCTCGATTAGAGGAGCCAAAGTACAAGGAGAAGTCGGAGAAGGCCAAGGCGGCTAGGCAACATGCCTCGAAGTGGTACGGTGGGTCGATTCCGATGACAGAACATTTTCGTCGTCTGGTATGTCTTCCTCTTTTAGAAATATTATTTTAATACAAAACCGATAAATTATTACTAAGATAATATATTTAATTACAGGTAAGGAAGGTCGGTAACTCCGACATGGTGACCGTCTTCCTGCCCATCCATCGTCGCGGCGCTGACCTTATTGACAAGAGGGCCGAGCAGACTTATGTAAGTATTATAATACGTTATCTTAATTTAATACTTCGTGTCAATTTTAATATAACTTAGTAAATATGATGCAAATAAATATTCATGTAGTTAGTAATAATATGTACATTAATTAGAAATTAGAAATAATAAGTACATTAATTAGAAATTAGTAATAATAAGTACATTAATTAGAAATTAGAAGTTAGTAATAATAAGTACTTTCTAGGCCGAGTATCAGAGGCTGCGGGAACGGGCGGCTGCTAGTGCACCTGATGCAGGAGAGGCCGGTACTTCCTCGCAGCCCACTCAAGCTCCGTCGGCGGACGAGCTGTGGATGGCCGCCACTGGTGGACTCCGTAGGGGTACGTACTACGGTACGGGATCCTATGGCACCCTAGTTGCGACCCAGTCCTCTAGGACATCTCCTGCTAGTGTGCATGGTCCACAGTCGTCCCAGGAGTCTGCCCGAGTCCACCAGATGATGGAGTCTCTCCGTGATGACCTGCTACGACGGATCGAGGAGCAGTCTCAGCACGACGATCATGCGCTGCTAGCACGATTGGATGCGCTCGACCGCGGCATTATGGACCTCAGGGAGACGACTGAGAGGACAGAGCGCACCGTTGGAGGGTTAGAGCGCACGGTCATGGAGCTGCAGACAGGACAGGTGACCATGGCCGAGAGGATGAGATTGGCGCAGGAGTCGATGGTCTAGAGCAGTGATAGAATATTATCTATCATGGATTCATACCACCAGCGACTTACAGCGTTGGAGCGTGCTGGTCTTCCGGGTGCGCCTTCATCGTCGTCGACTCCGCCGCCTCTACCGCCATCTTCTTCGACACCGACTCCACCGACGTCACTGCCTCCATCGGTATCGATTTCACGTGAGGAGTATGAGTTGTTCTTATCCCTTCGTCGAGGCGGTGCCCCTTCTGCACCAGATTCTTAGTAGTCCTAGTTATGACTGTTTCTGTGTTTGTTTTATTCTTTGTTTGTGACTTTTTTCATTTGTTGGTTGTGTAGATTTGGATACTTGGTTGTTTGGATACTTGGTTATATAGATATTTGGTTATTTGGATACTTGGTTATTTGGATATTTGGTTATTTGGATATTTGGTTATTTGGTTAGTTGTTGTGTGATTGTTGTAAACTTGGTTATTTGGATATTTGGTTATTCGTAATTATTGACGTCAAATACAAACTTGGTTAGTTGTGTATAGCGAGAAATGGACATTCTGTGATTGTTTGGATCCTATTCTACAGTGAGAAATGGTTATCTTTTTAAACTGCAGGAAGAAATGGACATTCTGTATTTTATTTTTTTTATTTTTTTCAGACTTAGCGACGTTTACCGACGTTTACCGACGTACACCGACGTACATTTACGTCGGTAAACGTCGGTAAATATGCGATATTATCCAGTTTACCGACGTTTTAGCGACGTTATAATATGTCGAAAAACGTCGGTAAACGTCGGTGCACGTCGGTAATATTCCCAGGAATTCCTAGGATTTACCGACGTTTAGCGACTTTGAACATGTCACTAAACCACCGACGATTCGTCGGTAATACGTCGGTAATTTACTGACGCATAGCGATACGCAGTAATACGTCGCTAATCCACCGACGTCACGACGGTAGAAGTCGGCAATATACCGACGTATATATACGTCGGCAAACGTCGATAATTGCGACGTTTGGTGACGTTTAGAAGATTAGCGACTTACATTTCAGCGACTATCACGAAACGTCGGTAATTCCGTCGCTAAATATCTTTAGCAACGAAATTTGTCGTTTTAGCGACGTCTTTATGCGTCGCTAAAACGACTTATTCTGGTAGTGATTCTGAGATGTTTTATCGACTATGTTTGTTCTTGTCTTGTACAAGTATAATTTAGACTTGTACGAAATCACGTCTATTGGCGGCTTTTGGATCTATAGAATCGAACTGTGGCACCTTCCTCCTCCTTTCTTTTCATAATAGGAGACACTCCTTCCTGCACCAACAAGATGTACCTAGTCTCCAATGAGATCTTTACGACATCACATAGCCTCGCTTGAGCGCGTAGAGCGCCTGAAATACATGTACGAAGACGATAACGATGTGCATAAGGTCAGGGAGTTGTGCGTGGACGGGGAGTTATTTGACAAGATTGTCGCACGGGGGGCACTAAACAGACAGTGCATCCACGATGGTCATGAATGACCATCGTGGAGGTGGTGCATATGTGCATCCACGAATGACCATCGTGGAGGTGGTGCAGATGTGCCACAATGTGGGCTTCATGCACAGGGACCTAAAGTCGGATAACTTCTTGTTTGTCAACAATAAGGAGAGCTGCACGCTCAAGGTGATAAACTTCGGGCTGTACATTTTCCTCACGACTAGGGAGAGGTTCACTGATACTGTGAGGAGCCCTTAATTACTACATGGCACTGGAGGTCCCGAGGAGGTACTATACGCTTGAGGTCAAGGTCTGGAGCACTGGGGCCATTATCTATATCATGTTTTGCGGCTGGTCTCTCTTCATGCATGACAGGTGATCCTATAAATTAGATCCACAAATTCCATTTCACTAACATATGTCCCAATTCTAATACTTCACAATTGTCACACCCCAGTTCCAAAAGCGTGGAACCGAGCCACGTGACGATAGCCTAGTGCCACACCAATGGCTATCCCAATTTAATGGAACCATTGGGGTAGCACTTAAGCTATAAAATACAATAACAGTGTAAAATATCCAAACCCAAGAACTAAACTAATCTCATCCACAATACGATCAATGAAACACATAGTGAGAAAATAGTCTGCTAATGTGCAGAAAGTAAATAAGTCTGTATGTATCATAATACAATACTGAAATAGAATGTCTTGCGGGGACAAACCCGCTAGTACAATGCTGAATGGAAAAAATGCAGTAAGATAAGTAGATCCGATAACCGACTAACTAGATAATGGTATCGGATCCAAGAAAATGCCCTACCACTGAATCAAGGGTAGTCCTTCGAGAGAACCTCGTCCTCCGATGCTGATGCTGCTCCTGAATCAATCCCGGACTCGTAAATCTCCCGGTAGTCTTCCTCACATAAAACTAGAAGAGAAACTAGGTCCTTAGTGGGATACAACAAGGTACATAATATGCGAGCCAAGTGTACAAAAGTGATAATAAATATAAAAGAAAATATGTCTGTACGAGGTGGGCCAATCTAGCGTAACCGACTAACTGACATGCAATTTGAGAATATCACTCATACATACGGGCTGTCATGGTGTACCCCGGAGACCTAATATGCACTCCAGCAAAATGATATAACCCCACAGTCCTTGTAAGGAAAGCCGTGACAAACTACGAATCCCCGAAGCTCTAGGAATGAGACAATGACATACTATGAGAGAAAGTAGCCCAAGCGCACGATGAATGTTCTCCCCTCCCATATGACATTAAGAATCTTGTCCACGAAATACTCAGTCAGATCCTCTAGCCAGGACATCGAGTCATAATAGCAAATAGTGTAGAGTATAAAGTTGTCGTTCCTAGAACCAAGCGGAGATTTTCGTATACCAAGATATCAACAAGCACGAAATCTGTCAGAATGTAAGTGTCACATGAACATGTCCTAGGGTCTGATGTACCAATAACGAATACGTCTCTGTAACGTCAAAAAAATATCTAAATATCGGTACCCGATGATACCATCCATTATCTGCACCAGAATATGATTCGAACGCGAGGTACCGAACGCGGCCCTAAGGTGACAAAATATCATGTATACAAAATAAATAATTAGGAACAAAATATTGAATCTGAAGTACATAATGGCAAGGTACACTTGCTTGGATCCGAAAACTAATGAGAAGAAGCTGGTTCCTCATCCAAATCTGAAGGGCCCAAGGTGTCAAAGGACCTAGAGAAATAATTTTATAGCTTAATCAACTAACAATTTATTTTCCTTAAGCTAAATAACTATTTTATATAGAAGTATTTCAAGGATAAGGTCCACGAAAGGACACAAATAGTTACAGAGTCTGACTAAATATTGTACTACTAATCAACATCCATTATACTTCATTCATATTCTCCTTTATTGAACCTAACCATTCTTCTTCATTGCTACACTTATCCATTTAACATACCACCAAGTATTTCAAGCATTCCTTCATATTTTTTTACCACTAATATATGGCTTTAATTGTTAATCAGGACAACCTTTATAAAGACAATTTGCCCTTCGTTTCAAATGACACAAACCATATGTATTCAATACCGTGCCACATAATTCAAAACTAACCTAATGTCTACTGCATATAAAACAAGAGGAAGGGGACTTGCACATGTTTCACTCTCATAAAAAAATTAAAACACTAGAACAATATTCTGATGTTCTTCATAACCTTCTAACTTACACCTGACATAGCAGCAAGGGGATCAACCACTTCACTCCATCTTCCTATCACTCAAGTTTGCATGGCACAGCTCTACACTCCTAACATTATATTTATCCCAAGCTAAAAATATATCAGTGCCACCTAACCTCTTAATGCACAATACTTGTTTTCTTTCTAATGCTACGTCTTCCCTCTTTTACTTTCATATTATTATTGTTATTACACACAAGACCAAGAGAACCTAATATATAACCATCACCTACCACTCTAACAAAAAGCAAACTCTCACTTTCCCATATATTTTCATACATCCAAACCTTCTTCTCGTTTCCCCTCTCTATATCACAGACGCATATAATGGCTGAAGTATCAGGGAAACCATTTCTAACTATACCCAACAACTATCATTAATATAACAATGAAAACTATCAACCTGCATATATATGTTGGTGTTTTGCCTTAGAGACTAGAAAGATAGTCCCATATTGCCTAGGCCAAATGGATTGTATCTCTATATAAAGCTTTGCATTTGTTGACAGTCATCCGACAGAAAACTGTTTCGGAGTTGAGTAAAAGAACTTTGGATCGTCAATCTCTTCCTTAAAGATTGGGTTGAATCGATTTCGGTCGACGGTATAAAAACACTTCCTGATGCCGAATTCAAAAAATAGCAAGAGTTTCCCCACTCTTATTTGATTCGTCTTAGGACCGAGTGGCAGCCTCGACCCGAGCGGAAGCATGAGGTGTGGAGAGGTACATGGGTGCCATGTGGGTGCCATGTGGGGTTATTTTTCTAGTGAAAAGAAGGCTAAACTCTACAAAGAAGCATTCATACTTTTTGTCATGCTCATGGGATTATTTCCCTATGGAGCTAAGCCTCGAAGGGGCTTAGCGACTCGGACTCGGACGTAAAGTGGCACTTTGTTGGCGCACTTTGCACTTAGCACGTTAGCATCGACACATGGAGCTTTGTGCGTTATTGATGCGCTCGTGCACTCGTCTTATACGCGAGTCGCATGGACAGGAGCATGCGCAGGGGCATGTACGGGCTAAGTGAAGCTATGCGCGTATGCACGATTACGCATATGCACACATGTGCTGCTGCGGGACTGTATTACTGTACTACTACGTTGCTCTGCTGCTGTGCTACTGCACGCTTGCGGTGTTGTGCGTCTGTGTTGCTGCGCAGCTACGCACAAACGCACAGCCTGACGGGCTGAGTGGGCACAGAAGCTCAGGTAGCTGATGATGTGGCTACTTGGAAGATTTGGATGGTTATGGAAAGATTGAGTCAATTATTCAGATCCATCTTTTGTGGGATTTAAATTTAATTTATTCAAATCTTTCCATTATTCGCTTCTATCTTTTCACAATCAATTATGGCCAGCATTATAGATTAGGATTTCAGCCCAACTCTATAAATACTCTCTTCGTACCTTCATTGAGAACAATTCAAAACTTAAGGGACGAAAAGAGTTGTGCAGCCGCTGCCATTGGGGTCCATGGAGTTCAGCGAGTTCATGAAAGGAGGTGACAACGAGCATTCCAGAAGTTCTTTTGAACATGCTAGTTCCTAGGAGCAGATCGCAGTAGGACGAATCTTGCTTTGAGCAACGGTGATCTTCATCACCCCAACAAAGTTGTCTTCATCAACTTCAGATCTCACAAAGAGACCGATTCTTCAACTCTGGTTCTCATAAAGAGACCGAGTCATCAACCTCGTATCTACCAATGAGAACGATTATTCATCTCCGTATCTCACTAAGAGATCAAAATTTTCATCTAAGATCTGTTTCAGAAATTACAATCTCATAGCAACATTCATATCTGATGGAAAACAACCATGCAAACCTTTTCGACACAAGTTTTAACAAACTTGAGAAGTTTGACGAGGAGTATTACAATGTCTAGAAGAGAAAGGTCAGCCTTAATCTTCAACTTGTGAGCGTCGACTATGTGTTGACAGATCCTGAGCCTTTGATTCCAGAGGGTGAAAATGCTCGAAGGATTGCTGAAACCATAACTTTATAGTCGAAGGGGAGGTGAGATAACAACCTCTGCAAGTTGTTGATCTTGAACTCTATGAAGGACTCTCTGGTGGAGTTATACAACAAGACGGTCAATGCAAAGGACGTCTGGGAATCTGTAGAGAATCTCTACAAGACAGACGTGAACAGAAATAAGATCCATGTGACCGAAAAAGTCTGGAGGATGCGGTTTGAGGATGACAAAACAATGTTACCTCAAGTCAAGGAGTTCCTCAAGTTACGTCAGAAGATGGTGGATTACGGCATGCCCTTGGTCGATGCTTTCATCGACGGGGGTATTATCGCCAAGCTCCCACCTGGATGGAGCAGTTTCATTGCGGACATGCACCGCAAGAAGATGAAAGTGGATCTGGAACGTCTCTTGCACGGGATACATATTGAAGACGAGTTGAGGGCTCAACTCAAAGTGGACACCTTTGTAAGAACCCTAGAGGGGAGGGTGAATAGGATCAAGCTAACTAATCAAGCACTTAGCACAAGCTAATTGGCAATTTAAAATATAAGTGCAAGAGAAGAAGCAATAACAATACCGACACCTGATGTATCCTGGTATCCTCCCTAGACGCAATTCAGTCCCGGAACTCTCTTCGGATTTAATCCACTATTTGAACAAATAGTTACACACGAGTTTGGATCCGAAGAACTCGCCAACTTCTTACACGAGAGCTTTAATCCGAAGGCCTCTCGGACTTCAACCGAGAGTTTGGATACGAAGACTCTCCAACTTCAACCGAGAGTTTGGATACGAAGACTCTCCAGCTTCAACCGAGAGTTTGGATACGAAAACTCTCCAACTTCAACCTTTCACAATAGGTTTTGATCTCCTTATACAATAAGATGAAGATCTTACTTTTCAACTCAATAACTCTAACACAATTTGTGGATGGCAAATGAAAGCTTTGTAGTGTTGTTTGTGGATAGGCTTTGGTGGTTTAGAAATTTTTAGGCTCAAAGCATCAACCTTGAATGAAGGGGTTCAAGGCTATTTATAACCAAAGCAAAGGAAAGTGCAATGATGCAACTTTTACAGGCTGATGGATCATCCACTGGATTTCTGCGAAAATCCGTCGGATCATCCGCCTGTATAGACTAACGGCTATAAATAGAGCCGTTGGGATCAATCATTCATAAAATTCGACCGTTGGAATACAAACGATCATATGGCAGAAAATCTGTCGAAATTCTGCGGTTTTCCGTCAGATAATCTGAACTCTCACAGAAGGTATTCTGTGAGACCATTCGGATCTTCCGTCGAATTTTTGCGAAGATCTACCGGATTATCCGCCAGGATTTCGAAGATTGTCCTGGGTTATTTTCTACCCTAGCTTTCGATTTTGCCATCTATTTCTTGTGTTTACAATGATTCCTAATACTTATTACAGACTCTAAATATACTGTAGTAGGAGCAGGCTTCTGCAGAGTCTTGAAATGATGATGGCTTGGCTTGGTTTCTTCCTTTAATAGGTGCTGGCTTTTTCCCTTGACGGCAGCTGTCCAAAGATATCCAGTTTGTGAAAACTGAATACCATTCGGGGGCTTCGTCCCCGAACCCCCGACGAGGGGCGCTGTCCCCTCGACCCCCGTCCGCTGACCGGGCAGCGGAACCCCCAAGTGCGTGGCTCCGGAGATGTCGTCGGGTGGTTCAAAGAAATCTTGTGGGATCCATCGTCTTTGGCCCACCATGATTTCTTCATTGCATATGTCCACATTGATCTTGTTTATTACTTTTTTGCATGTACAGGTTAGACGAACAAAACAATATACATAGTAGCAAGTATGATAAGTTTAATGCACATTAGGACAATGCTGAGTTTAAGTATAAGTGCCAAAGTGATAGCGTAAATGATAGTGATATCATAATGATTAAACTTAATTGAATGACCACAATCAAAAACATAGTTTTGATTTTGGCAACCCGATTAAATTTAAGATAGTTAAGCTCATATCACTAATAAGTAAACTAATAGGCACATATCACCAAAGGTATAAGTATAAGTAGAAATGTTATAGCGATAGTATGAAAATTAGTGATAATGAAATGCTAAACTTAACAGATTAACTATATTCAAAAACATGATACAATCATTGGGCCAACAATCTTCTCCAAAACATGATACAATTATTGGGCCAACAATCTTTCCCTTTTTGATTATGGCAAATCAGTTAAGTTTAGTATGGACAGAACAGATGTATGTATTACTAATATACAAAAGACATAAGTAAATATTACTGAAAGCATACTACGTAGATTACTTATAAATACATACTTAAACGTACTTCTCCCCCTTTGACATGATCAAAAATACGCTCTCCCGTATAAGAGATAAGAAATCAATCTTAAGTACATAAATCAGAGCATGAGGAAGGCATAGACAATCATGATCAAGATATACTAATTGAGGAACAATAGGAGAAGTGTATAAAGACAAGTGTATAAAACTACATACCAAGTGTAGAGTACTAAATATAAAATTGCTTGTCAAAACACAATATGGTTGGTAAAACTAAAAGTATTTAAAAAAAACAAGAAATAAGTAGTTTACCAACTTGAAATCCAAGTAATAAATCCAAAACACAATAGGATATGAAATATTGCTCTAGTTTTGGAAGAGAACTATGAAATAAAGGATTTCAAACAAAAGCCATGAGGAATAGATAATTGCAACTAATAGATACCAATTGAGATATGACATTAAATAAACTTGATATCAATTGAAAGATATAAACTTGAAACATTGATCAAAGAAACCATTAATAATCATAATTGTCCACAAATAAATAGTGGAACAAAATAAAAGAATGATCAATGTAAAATATTGCAATTGATATAAAGTAATCTCATTATTTGTAAAATCTATATGCTTATCCAAGTTCATGTATTTGAACTCAATTACCTTATCATGTTATATGAATACCCTTTAGATAAACATGAAGGTAAAGGAGAAAAATACTTGAGAAAGAGAAATTCAATCGACTTGAATGCTCCCCCTCCAAGTAATACCAAAGTTGATAAAAATCATGAATTTTGGATAAGTCCTCAACAAGGAAAGCCAAATCAACGAAAGCATAATATTCATCAAGATAAGATCTAAAAGTTAATATTAGCAAGATGACATATTTAACCCATATGAAAGAGAGAGATAAGATAATAAGGACAATCACATACACTCTCATAAACCCTTCGAAATAAAAATATCATGACCTCAACCAATAAGATATGAAAATAAAGAAAATATGGGTCCATGATAAACTATATATACGACATATTATAGGGTATAGATGAATTAAAACAATTTATTTGCTCCCCCTCAAAATATGCGTAACTAGTTTCAAAGCACTTATAGCATCAAAATCTAGGGATAAATCAACTATGGATTTCTTCCCCTTGCTTAATGCATATAAGGCTATAAAATCGTCATAAAATGAATAATGTCATCTTTAGTCAAGAAGAGATATCCAATTAATACTTACTAAAGATGAGAAATCAAAAGAATATTCTAATTTAGCACATGTAATTAAAAGATGTCTTCATGAAAAAGAATAAGGACAGTTAAATCAATCATGATGAGAGTCAAAATATCGCTCAAAAATAAAATAAAAATTAAATCTCAAATATCATGTCCATGATTATCTAATCAAGAAAGAATCAACCAATTTATTACTTTGCATGGACTAGGTATGTTGTACCACATATTTATCCAACAACGGATAAAACCAAACCTTTCTAATGGTAAATTAATAACCCATAAAGTTCAAATAGCAAAGGTCATATGTGATAAACCATGAGTAGTCAAAGTAGAGTAATAAATTAACTTGATAATCTCATAACTAGATAATTTAAGACTACTTAATCATTAGGATCATTCATAAAGTAAACAAAAGAATAAACATGATCCAATGATAAATCTCATCAAGAGAAAATTCAAAATCCATATTTATAAAGAATCTTACAGATCAATGAAAATAGAAAAAAAAAAGTCAATCTCAAAATAATCACACATTCAATCTAAAGAGATGTAATGATAATACGATAAAATCATGACTCAAAAAGTGAGAGAAATTTAAGAGACACTTGCTAATGACTAGTATGGAAGAAAGTTAAAACAAGGAATCACAAACCTCTAAGAGAAAACAAGATCTAATAAAGAATTTGTAAAACTAGTTTTAGAGATCAAGCATATCACAAATCTTGTTTTTATAAACTAGCATATCATATAGAGATTGAAGTATAGGGATATAGTTAGATGTGTGAAAGTGAGCCAAAATTATATAGCTTAATAATATATCACAAATAAGCAAACCATATAATCCAAATAAGATTAATGAGGGAAGCAATTGACAAGATAAATGTGCTCATTAAATCTTAAGTTACTAACACTAAAAATACTTGCTTAAGCAAAGAGTTCTCAATAAGTATAATATATTTTGGATGATCAAAATGATTTGTAGACTCTTTATTAAGCAAGGATAAGAGCATTAGATAACAAAATAAATAGAATTAGACTCTTATCAAGTATAGGCCAAAAGAGATATTCATGTAAACAAAAATAAAATAAATCTCTTTGCCAAGTATAGAGATTAACCCAGGATAATGAAATAATGGATCGATCTAGAGAATGCAAAATATTATAGCCATTATGAAATAAGAGTATTCTCTAGAAATGGGAGATCTCTAACCAAAAGCTCAAACCATAGTAGCTAAGGACATAAGACATATGATGTATCAATTACATGGATTCTCATGTGCTACAACAACATCATTGGAAAACAATAATTCCAAAGAAGCAAAAATCCAAGGAATGAACAAGGAAAGCACATTAAAAATAAGAAAGCTGATCGGATTATCCGTCGGATTTCAGCGAAAGTCCGACGGATTATCCGAACTTAGTGCTCACAAAGCTGCTGGAATAGATCGGATTATCCGTCGAATTTTCGCGGATATCCGTTGGATGATCCGAACTATTGCTCACAGACTTGCTATTTGCAGTCGGATGATCCGCCGGATTATACCGAAAATCTGTCGAATTTTTCATCTCTCTATAAAATCAAATTTTCAAAGAGCTTTCATAGTGCACCAAAGAAAAGTGAAAAGACGTAGACTAGAAAATGTGCACTAATTAAAGAGGTAAAATCAACATACAAGGTAAGGCAAAAACATGTAATCCTTAAAAGAACTTTCATAAATAGTCATGAACAAGACACTAATAAAGATTTCACTCAACATCCCAACTTAAAGGAATAAAATAAATACATATGAAAAGTTAGGAATCACATAGTTAAAAACTATATATATATAGGCATACATGAGAATATTCAAGAATCAAGAGACCATAAAGTCAACTAAAAATCTAAAAAGGCATCATTAAAAGAAAGCTTTAAGGAAGAAGCTTATTGATTCAAAAAGAGATACACAAATATGATCAAGAATCAATAGCTAGAGTATGAGTTAAGCACAAGTTTAAAAGTAACAAGTATGAATAAATACTCTTCAAGTTAATATAAAACTTTAGCTTAACTCATATACCTACATAAAGGTATTTATACAAAAAATAGATATCAATATAAGAGATACATGAACTATATGTAGATGGAAATTTAATGTATATAGTTATGTATCCTTAATGAATATTTGAAAAACCATTACAAATTCAAAAACATGTATAAATAACTTCATTAGGCAAAGACATAATTGATTCTCAAGAAGATAATCAAGATAAAGTTTGAGAATCAATAATGAACATATTATGTAAGCACAAGGTTAAAATGGAAGTATAAGTGTATACTTGTCAAGTGATAAGAAGCTTGTGCTAAACATATATATTGACAAATACCGATTTAAAGTAAATATTACAAATTAATGAGAAATCGGTAAGAAGTAACTATCCTAAAAAACTTTAGAGACGGAGAGTTAAAATCATATTAACTCAAATCAAAATCAAGCTCCTATGGACTAGATTGATATGCATGCTTCATAATATAGAAATTAAGAATAACAAGCATGCATAAATCAAATGTGTCACACTTAATAGAAAATGTGTGATAAACTGCATAGTGTGAACTAATCATTTAAGCCGAGTAACTAGTCAAGCTAGATAAAAGAATTAATAAGAAAATTAACTAAGCATGCTAGTATTGTATCTCACATTGATTTATATAGAAGGCAACTGAAGGATATCAATGTGAGCTAGTAGCAAGACATCAAGAGAAACATGCTAGATTCTACAAATATAAGCCATTTAAAGAGAAACGATTAGCATGTTACCAAAGTGGCTCTAGTAGCCACACTTGTGTTGGTGCAATTGCTTAAAAGATGACATTTGAGCTTTGCAATCACCAATACGCTCCTCGGTGCTATGTCCCGATACAAGAAGCTTCACCTACAACATTAGATGAAGACTTTGGTATCCAAATAAACTTGGATCCACATTTATTGGCGTTAGGGACCCATATAGCACTTACTCTAGCATTAGTAGTGAATGTCCTACGAATAGGGCATGTAAAGCTCATGTGTCCAATGCGAGAGCAATAGAAGCATCTAATGCTAGTGTGTGCACATGTATCAGAATGAGCATGGTTATGAACATATGACATACTAGAATGATGAATGTCTCTAGAGTGAGCATGGGAAGATTTGGTCTTAAGAATATCATGTTCTAATATCAAATCATCATGTATACAAGTAAGAGAATCAAATTTAACATTTAAAGCATTATTTTTTTCAAATAAAACAATTCTAGAAATAAAATTATCATTTTGTTTCTTTAAAGAGTCAATAGAAGAATCATGCAAATGATTTAGCTCATGAGTTTGCCTCTTAAGATTTTCTATTGATGAGGAAAGAGATTTGATTTTCAAGATTAAAGTCTCATTCAAACTCTTTAAAGAAACACATGATGAGTTTTAAGAATCAAGTCTAGATAATAAATCATTGTTTTCATTTCTCAAAAACTCATTTGCTTCTTCTAAATGAATAACCTTTTCAGAAAGTTTTTCATTTGTAGAATGAAGGTTGTCAAGAATCTCTAAGGATTGTTTAGCCATGGCTTTCCACTTAGAGCATTTATTGCATTTAGAAGAAACAAGATTGTCTATACTACTAGAAGTAAAACCCTCTTTATCGGAGGAGGAGTAGGAGGAATACGATGCCATAGAAAAATAACAAGGATCTACTCTAAGGATGTTAAGCCTAACAATAGAGTCCTTGTTCTGATACCAATTGTAAGAACCCTAGAGGGGGCGTGAATAGGGTCAAGCTAACTAATCAAGCACTTAGCACAAGCTAATTGGCAATTTAAAAATATAAGTGCAAGAGAAGAAGCAATAACAATACCGACACCCGATGTATCCTGGTATCCTCCCTATAGGCAATGCAGTCCCGGAACTCTCTCCGGATTTAATCCACTATTTGAGCAAATAGTTACACACGAGTTTGGATCCGAAGAACTCGCCAACGTCTTACACGAGAGCTTTAATCCGAAGGCCTCTCCGACTTCAACCGAGAGTTTGGATACGAAGACTCTCCAACTTCAACCGAGAGTTTGGATACAAAGACTCTCCAACTTCAACCGAGAGTTTGGATATGAAGACTCTCCAACTTTAACCTTTCACAATAGATTTTGATCTCCTTATACAATAAGATGAAGATCTTACTTTTCAACTCAATAACTCTAACACAATTTGTGGATGGCAAATGAAAGCTTTGTAGTGTTGTTTGTGGATAGGCTTTGGTGGTTTAGAAATTTTTAGGCTCAAAGCATCAACCTTGATGAAGGTTCAAGGCTATTTATAACCAAAGCAAAGGAAAGTGCAATAATACACTTTCACAGGCTAACGGATCATCCCCATTTCTGCGTAAACCCGTCGATCATCCGCCTATATAGACCACGCTATAAATAGAGCTTTGGGATCATCATTCGTAAATTCGACCGTGGGATACAACGGTCATATGACAAAAAATCTGCCAGAATTTTTGTAGTTTTCGTCGGATATTCGAACTCTCACAGAAGGTATTCTGTGAGACCATTCAGATCTTCCGTCGGATTTTCGCGTAGATCCGCCGGATTATCTACCAGGATTCTGAAGATTGTCCTGGGTTATTTTCTATCCTAGCTTTCGATTTGCATCTATTTCTGTGTTTTACAATTATTCGTAAGACTCATTACAAACTCTAAATATTGTAGTAAGAGTAGGCTTCTGCAGAGTCTTAAAATGATGATGCTTGGCTTGGCTTCTTCCTTTGATAGGTTGGGCTTTTTCCCTTGACGGCAGCTGTCCAAAGATATCCATTTTGTGAAAACGAATACCTTTCGGGGGCTTCATCCCCGAACCCCCGACGAGGGCGCTGCCCGCTCGTCCCCGTCCGCTGACCGGCAGCGGAACCCCCGAGTGCGTGGATCCGGAGATGTCGTCGGGTGGTTCAGAGAAATCTTGTAGGATCCGTCGTCTTTGGTCCCCATGATTTCTTCATTGCATATGTCCACATTGATCTTGTTTATTACTTTTCTGCATGTACAGGTTAGACAACAAAGCAATATACATAGTAGCAAGTTTGATAAGTTTAATGCACATTAGGACAATACTGATTTAGTAAAGTGCCAAGGTGTAGCATAAATGATAATGATATCATAATGATTAAACTTAATTGAATGACCACAATCAAAAACATAGTTTTGATTTTGGCAACCCTTAAATTTAAGATAGATAAGCTCATATCACAATAAGTAACCAATAGGCACATATCACCAAAGGTATAAGTATAAGTAGAAATGCTATAACGATAGTATAAAAATTGTATAATGAAATGCTAAACTAACAGATTAACCATATTCAAAAACATGATACAATCATTGGGCCAACAACCTTGTCCAAGCATGGCCAAGGCCAATGGTGCAAGATGAAACTCTGAATGGAAGCAGAAGTCTCCCTACTATAAAAAAAATGTTTACCATCTGAATGAAGTCGGGTCAGTTCAAGCCCAAGTCCAAGAACCTGAGACTTATTTCAATTGTGGTAAAAAGCCACTAGAGGAGGGACTGCAAGGAAAAATCAAAACAAAAAGAGCAAGTGAGGCTAACTTTGTTGATATGATTGCGCAGGTTGACTCAGCTAGTGTTGACATGGACTGGTTGATAGACACTGGCATCATGTCTTGTTTGCTCAAAGATGGAGTGGTTCACCACATACCAACCTTTTCTGAGAAGGTTAGGTCAACGAGACACAAGCTGAAGTTCTTGGGATCGGATGGTGGTACTACAAAGTACTTTAGGAAGTTGTTGATGCTTCAGAAGGTGAAGCACGTACCTATTATAGCCAGAACCTGGTCTCAGAAGTTTACTCTGCAACACAAGCTTAAGGAAGGACATTAACAATGGTTAGGTCGTTATGTCATATAAAGAAAATACTTCGGAAGGCCTTTTGTACCAAAGGAATGTTCAAACTTCAACTTGTAATGCCAATGGAGATATTATGCAATCTCTTCTTCTAGTTTATCCTCTGGAGTTATGGCATAATACTAGGACTGTTAATTGTAAAAGATAAATAAGATGTCTAGTCTAAGAATAGTTGTTGTTGCAGAAACAACTATTGAACCATAACTCACAGACCAATGTCTAACTGGGTGAGGAGACAGGACTTTGGAAGAATTTCATCACCTATCATGTGCAGATTCCTTACCTATAGATGAGAACATAAGACCAGAGATACTGTCTTCTGGAAGGAGGCTATTAATATTGAGAATGACTCCATAACCTCCAACAACATGTGGTGTTAGTTGATTTGCCTGAAGGAGCAAATCAATCGGATGTAAATAGATCTTCATAAGAAGATGAAAGCCGATGGAACTGTTGACAAGTTCTAGGCAAGATTAGTTGCCAAAGGTTTTCTCAGAGCAGGGGATCGATTATTTTGACACTATGATCCAGTAGCACGGATGATGACCATCAGGATGTTGATTGCTCTGAGCGTTTCACAAGCTGGTACACTCATCAGATAGATGTTAAGATCGCTTTTCTGGATGGGACTGACCGAAGAGATTTACATGCAATAGCCAAAGATTCGTTGTCATGGCCACGAAGACAAAGTCTGCAGGTTGGTGAAATCTCTGTTTCTGAA
>JANAVB010029215.1:14296735-14304637 GCA_029216955.1 Iris pallida | reverse complement strand
ATGCCTGATTACATATTAGTCCCCAATTGATAACGTCCAATTGCACATGTACATATAGCTAGTGCATACTTTATATTATATTTGGATTGCTTCTCTGTCTTCAGTTCTATTGCTACAATGTTCCATTGAGCTTCCATGGTAAGTTATATTGAGTATATTGTGCTTTACTCCATCCGACTAGACTATTGATACATGTGATCCTCTAGACTGTTATAGATACAGATGGATGGCCCAGCAGTAGAGCACACTCTGATGCTAACGAGGGACGAGACTATATTCCCGAGATGTAGTAGACTGATGTATAGGATGTTCTTTGATTGGTTGTATTGATATAGCAAGCCTAGTGTTAGCCTAATCTTTCATTACCGGCTTTGTACCCGGTCATTCATGTAAAGGCTGTAATAACTGCTGGATATTGGATTGCTGTGATGGTTAGTATAGATTTCGAGATTAGATATTGTGATGAGATTAGTGCTTACTATTGATGATTAGACGGCTCATTGCCGCTGTCACGATAGTGTAGGCGGGCATGTATCGACCCGTACCTGATTAGGGAGCGGGGCATGACATATTTTTGTGGTGGCCCATGCAGGTCCTTAGGAAACTCATCACGGCATAGGACCGTTATGATATCTGTTATTTTCTATCTCTGTCTTTATATGTATTGCTAACACACACTGTACACCCACGAGTCAATGATGTTTCTTCTCCTTCCATTTCAAAAAATGGCCAAAAGAAAGAAATGAGCATCAACTGCGGGCCGCACTTCGAGTGTAGCCCCTTCTGGGAGAGGATCGTCTACCCCACCTATGGTAGATCCCGAACACACCGATACCACGTGCCACCTGTCACGAGGGCTTCTTCACGACACTCCATCAGTTCTATGGGGGGTACCCAGATGCATGAGCTAGTCCATAGGCTGTTGGAGGCCCAGAGAGCCCAGACTCAGAGTCTATTGGATGCTCAGAGGAAGCAGACCACTATTTTACGGGAAGGCATTGAGATATTAGTTAGCCCATTACTACCACCGCCACCCCCACTTCCCCAGACTACTACTACCGCTCCCCGACATCACATATTCCACCTCCACCAACTACCATACGACCCCATCATACATCCCACCTCCGCCATATGCTCCACATCCATCACATATTCACCTCCACCACCCACCCAGGCCTCAGTACAGCCTACTACCACCACTTTCACCCAACCTGACCTTATCTCTTTTATTTGCCTCCATCCATACCATGCCTCCCCCACTCATACCCATACTACTTACCCCCCACCAGAGAGAGGGTTCTATCCTAGATTTTAAAAGGATGGTACAAGAGAGTTCCTTGGGACTGAGGGTACTCTACGCCAATGAGTGGACTAGAGGATATGGAGAGGGTGATGAGATATAGGCTTCCGAAGGACCTCAAGGTGGTGGCAGCCGGCGTGCAGATGCATGATCTGGCACGTACCTGGTTTAGGAGCGAGCTCAACTCGTAGTACCTGGATTAACTTGGGAGCAGTTTGTGGAAATCTTTAAGGAGAAGTTTTTTCGGCTGTGGGAGAGAGGCTTTGGAGCGCCAGTTTTAGACTCTTGAGCAGAGGACTCGCTCGGTTGATGAGTACGGCAGAGTTCGGATGACTTAGTCGGTTTGCAGAGGGTAGAGCCCAAGATCCATCGAGAGCTACGAGATTCAGGCATGGTTTGACCATGAGCTTCGTTACTTAGTCACGGCTAACGGAGCGACTACTTATGCTGGATGGTCGCGTTGCTCAAGGTTAGAGATTGATCTGAGTCTCCGACCCAAGAGAGATCGTGACATCAGTGGAGGAGGTAGCCATTGGGACCACCCAAACGTCCCAATACCCAGCAGACAAACCTTCACATCCCAGCCTCTCAGAGGGCCCCACAGCAGCGCAGCGACCAGTTCAACAGCCTTGTGGATATTGTCACAAGGGGGCCATACTTGGCCGATGTGTAGAAGATACTGGGGCAGTGCCTTATATGGGGCAGCTAATCATCAGGCTAGAGAGTGCGCCCTCCCGTACACCAGCGGGACACCCCAGAAGGGTACCGCAGCTGGACCTTCTGGACTTCCACCGAGGGCCACCCTTGCCGACTCAGCAGCAGAGGTTGCCCAGCATCACACAGAGAGGACAGCCGACTCAGGGGAGGGATTTTGCTATGGCCACGAGGAGGCAGAGCCAGTGGCAGATGTCATCACAGGTAGTATATCCTTGTATTCCTTTCTGCCACTGCATTATTTGATCAGGAGCATCCCAGTTTTTTTCTTAGAGTTCATGCATCGACACCATATCATACCCACATATTCTAGGAGGAGTTGCAGGATACTTACCGGGGGGGTATAGTACCAGTTCGAGATTTGTGATTGCCCAGTAGTATAGCAGGAAGAGAATTCAAGACCAGCTCCTCGTAATGCCACTCCCAGGATTTGATGTGATCCTTGAGATGGACTGGTTGAGTGAGCACTATGCAGTTATAGACTGCCACCAGGGGAGAGTCATATTCAGACCACCAGGAGAGACACCGTTTGAGGTAGTCAGGAGCATTGCAGAGAGGCCAGATGGAGTCAGCTTTGGAGCAATCATGGAAGAAGTCACCGCCACATCCACTATAGCAGAGTTTCTAGATGTATTTCCGAGGATCTATCGGGACTGCGCCAGACAGAGACATTGAGTTGGGAGGATTCTTATTCCAGGTTCAGAGCCACGCTCCCAGCACTGTTACAAGGTCAATAAGGAAGCAAAGGAAAAGAAGGCAAGATTGATGAGTTAGAAGGAAAGGGCTTCATTCGATCGAGTGCTTACCTTGGGGAGCACCAGTCCTATTTGTGCCCAAGAAGGATGGGACAGTCAGGATGTGTATCGACTACAGAGCCCTCAACACATTACTATCAAGAACAGATATCCTTTACCCCGGATCGACGATTGTTTGATCAACTGAGGGAGCTAAGGTCTTCTCTAAGATAGACCTTCGTCCGGGTACCACCAGGTGAAGGTTCGTGAGCAGGACATTCCCAAGACATATTCAACACTCGGTACGGGCAGTACGAGTTTCTAGTCATGCCATTTGGTCTCACGAATGCCCCGACAGTGTTTATGAATCTGATGAATAAGGTCTTCCACCAGTATTTGGACAAATTCGTAGTGGTGTTCATTGATGATATACTGATCTATTCAAAGACTCCAGAAGAGCACGAGGAACATTTGAGGATAGTGCTGGAGACTTTGAGGAAGGAAAAATTGTGTTGGAAGCTTTCAAAATGTGAGTTTTTCTGGACAAGTTGAGTTCCTGGGACATGTAGTGACAGGAGAGGGCATCGTACTGGACCCCAAGAAGATAGAAGCAGTAAAGGCATGGACTACGAGCACAGTTGCAGAGATCAGGAGTTTTCTAGGCCTAGCAGGGTACTACAGGAAGTTCGTACAGGACTTTGCCAAAATAGCAGAACCCATGACTAGGCTTACCAGGAAGACGAGGAGTTCGTCTGGACAGATGCATGTCAGGCAGCATTGAAGAACTGAAGAACAGATTGACTTGGCTCCAATTTTAGCACTACCATCAGGATCAGGAGGGTTTACCATATACAGTGATGCTTCAGGGAAAGGCTTGGGCTGTGTCTTGGAACAGAACAAGGGTATAGCTTATGCATCAAGGCAGCTGAGACCTCATGAGAAGAACTATCCTACCCATGACCTGGAACTTGCAGCGGTCATCTTTGCCCTGAAATTGTGGAAGCATTATCTTTATGGAGAGAGAGTGGAGATATTCACAGATCACAAAAGTCTGAAGTATGTCTTCACTCAGAAGAGTTGAACATAAGACAGAGGAGATGGCTCGAACTGATGAAGGACTTCGACATTGACCTTCAGTATCACCCAGGAAAGGCTAATGTCGTAGCAGATGCACTTGCAGATATCCGGTGGCTATGATTCTGACAATGGATGGACATCTTCTTGAGGACTTGGAGAGCTTGGGGATAGAGATTGTTATACCAGGGATTGAAGGACAGCTCATGAGCATGCAGATACAGTCTGGATTGATAGAGAAGGTTAAGGAGACCCAGTTTCATGATGAGGGACTTCGATGTATCCGGAGCAGTTCGACGGGACTACTAGATGACTTTACCATTGCAGAAGATGGTACTTTAGGCATGGTACTCAGTTGTGTGTGCCCAAAGGAAGCTTAAGAGAAGATTATGCAGGGAGGCTCATCAGTCACAGTATTCTATGCATCCGGGATCTACTAAGATGTACAAAGACCTTCGAGAGATCGTCTGGTGGTATGGGATTAAATAAGAAGTAGCCAGATTCGTTTCCAGATGTCTAGTCTGTCACAGGTAAGGCAGAACGATAGAGACCGGGAGGATTATTGTAGCCTTTGCCCATTCCTGAGTGGAAATGTGAACATATCACCATGGACTTTGTTTCGAGATTGCCCCGCTCTCTGAGTGGGAAGGATGCCATCTGGGTCATAGTGGACAGATTGACCAAGTCAGACATTTTTTTCCTTCATAGTAGGATTGACTACAGAGAAGTTGGCATACCTATATATGCGACAGATAGTGAGGATTCATGGAGTTCCAGTTAGCATTGTCTCAGATAGAGATAGTAGGTTCACTTCTTATTTCTGGAAGAGCCTACAGAGGAGTCTTGGTACACACATCAAGTTCAGAATGGCATATCATCCTCAGACAGACGGACAGTCAGAGAGGATCATACAGACACTGGAAGACATATTGAGAACTTGTGCGCTGGACTTTGAAGGATCTTGGGAGGACCATCTACATCTAGTAGAGTTTACTTACAACAACAGTCATCATGCTAGCATTGGGATGACCCCATTTGATGCACTATATGGTCGTAGATGTCGCACACCATTGTCATGGGATGATGTTAGAGAGAGACCATTGTTCGGACCAGAGATGGTTATGGAGGCTGCAGACAAAGTCAGACAAATTTGGGATCATCTGAGGATTGCACAGGATAGGCAAAAGCACTGGGCAGACAGTAGTCGAAGACCCCTAGAGTTTGCAGCAGGAGATCTTGTATTACTATAGATCTCACCAACTCGAGGAGTTATCAGGTTGGCAGAGGTGGGAAGCTGAGTCCGAGATTCATTGGACTATTTGAGATTCTGAGCGGAGTATGAGCAGTTGCTTACAGATTAGCCTTGCCACCTAACCTGGATAGAGTACACAATGTATTTCATGTTTCACAGGTTCGGAGGTACGTAGCGGATCCCAGTCATGTGGTTGACCATTCAGAGCTGGAGGTGGGGCCTACTCTCACTTATTCAGAGCAGCCGGTCGAGATACTGGATCGCAGAGTGAAGAGGCTACAGCATCAGACTATTCAGCTAGTTAGAGTTGCTTGGAGGCATCACTCTCCTGGGGAGTCTACCTGGAAGAGAGGATGAGATGAGGGAGAAATGCCCTATCTTTTTGAGGCTTGATGGATATTACTACCCTGAAATTTGGAGGACAAAATTTTTCAAGGGAGAGAGATTTGTAACTCCACTTGTTTATAAATAAAAATAATATTTTCCTATAGTCTTCTTTTACTATTGATTAATTCTAATTAATAATTTTGAATATTAATTCTATTTTCTAATTAATTTTTAAACTATTTTAAACTATTTTTCCTAAAACCCATCTCAATTCCTATTTCAGCCACTTAAACACTCTCAGCCAGCCCGGCCCAATCCATTCTATTGGGTGCGGATCCAAGACTAACCCGATAACCTTTAACCCAAAAATCCGATAACCCATTAGTACACAAACGTTACATTTAAATCCCTTTCTACCCAATTTATTTCATTCCACTCATTTTTTCCTCCACTCCTCCACAACGATGACAACGGCCGCGCTAAGAAGGATCCGACTCCCGAAGCTTCTTCCTAATCGCCTAACCACCTCGACCAACCCCACCGTTGATCCCCAACAACCAGTCTCATCCTAGCCATCGGATTATAACCGCCGCTGCCCGCCCAACCGTCGATCAATGATCGCCCAACCGCCTGCCCGTCATCTCCGTCTATAAATTGAACCTCAGCCCTCTCTTCCTTCATTATTTCTTCCACGGCGAAGCCCTGTCGCATTCCTCACTGATTCTCTTCTTCCCTGAGATTCTGAAGTCTGGCCATGGCGAAGTGAATCTTAGACGTTCTTGCGGTGAAGACAAAGGTGTCGAATACTCTGAGCCGAGCGTTGTTGAGTAAGTATCATTCCTTTAAATTCTTTCGAGTTCAGTTTCTCCATTGGTATTGAAAGAGTTTTCTCTATCCGTTGGCAGTCAGCCATGGCGTCTACTTTGTAGGTGACAACCATATCTCAAATTGACCACATCACTTCCAGACTCATGGATTCCTTCCTACTTAATCGACTGGTAAGTCTTCTTGATCCTTCTGTACAATATCTGTACAAATGAATTGGCGGATTTTGATTCAATTGTGCTGAATAGATTCTTGATTGAATCTCTGATCTTTATAATTTTGATTTGGAATTCGTGTTGGTGAGTCTTAGATCTGTTCTTGTGAATTCTCTCCAATTTTGGAGTCATTACCATTCAAATTGAATTCATGATTGTTCCTTCCAATTCATGCACATTTTTTGCTCGATGAAATGCCTGTGTGGACCTTGCTATCAGCACTAGGACTCAAAGGAGTCATATCGGACTCGTGGAAGGATGTTAAAGTGACAGTATCGCTCAGGTATAATTCTATACTCATTTCGATTGATATCCTGCTCTGTAGCATTCTAGGGGAGTTCGAGTGCCGACACAAGGGAGAAGTATCACTTGGCTTCAGTTGTGTTGTATTAATCTATTGGTACAGGAGATCATCGGCCATAAGAAGAGTAGTCAACTTGAGAAGTGGCCATGGAGTTAAGTCTGGAAGTTGAGTTGGGATTAGTCACTGTTACTGACCGTTGGTCTCCAGTAGGGAGAGTTAGGTTTTGTTAATTTGAATTACCAAAAGACTACAGAGCATAAGTTAGGTTTTTTATTGGTAACTTGGACTTTATGTTAGTTGTAGATTAGGCCAAGAAATCAAATGTTAATTGCTATTGAGGATTTAAGACTCGGCCAATAGGGCTTGAGCTGGAGCAAAAATAGCGCAACCCTACAATAGAGTTACCAGGGATTAATATCCTTTAGCTTTTTGTTATAATAAGATGACATGTTGAATTAGGTAGCCAATTGGCATATTAATGGCTAAAAGAAATGGCCTTGTTAATGGACTATTAGTTGATAGTTAAGTTGAGAAGTTTATAGTTATTAGTAGATTAGGAATTTATTTAGAAATTTCTAAATATTGATTTTCCTATTTTAGGTGATCTAGAAGACTTGGACAAAATCCCCTAATCAAGGCAAGTACATGTACTCAGTATTACAATCATTGCATGCATTGCACTCACACTATCCTTGTGTCATTATTTCTTGCATGTATTATTTCTCGTGTCGGGTGGGAGACGTTTGTCACGATCCGCTACCCAAATTGTTGGGCCGGGCCGAGTCATGTCCAGCCTACGCTTGAGATAAAGCGTAGTAAGATGTTCCAAAGATAACAGGATAAGACTAAAATGTACTAACAGTTCTATAAGTAATAAAGAGTAAGAATTGTTCCCAAACACAAAAGTCATCTCGTATAATAGTAAGTCCAAGTAAAAGTCTGAAATGTAAAGCTGGATATAGGTCCAGTCACAAAATACATAGTCTAATACATGACTACTCTCAAAAGTCCAAAATATAAATAGACAACTAGACGAGTTTTCCCGCAGGTACATCCTCGTAAGATAAAGCCTGGTCCTCGACAGTAACTCCATAATATGAATCACAGAGCAACTCCTCCTCATTAAGTATACCAACAATATTATCTTATCAGGACGG